>PVKH010014262.1:0-16549 GCA_004027955.1 Chaetophractus vellerosus
GCGTTTCTTCTTCTTCTCTTGTTCTTTGGGCATGTAACATTTGCATAGTTTAATTCAGCCCATTTCAGAATGGGCAAGGGAAGGGGGTGGCTTCTTCAAAGTACTAAAGATAAGAAGCTTTTGTGAAGAAAGGGCTTTGAACTCCTAGGTTATGCTAAGATTTCATAATAATTTTGAATTGTCTTTGTAGCTTTTCTTTCCTCTCTGTGTGTAGAATGATCAGGAAGTATTTGTGGGCAGAAATGTTGGTTGAGGGCAGGAAGCTGCGTGTGTCACAGACCCTCATCCTATTTTCTTTCGGAGATAACGCGGTCTCATGTCAGCCAAGTGAGGGTTGGGTTGAAGGCTAGAGATAAGAGCTAAGCTGAACCTTTACTTATTCAGCGTCAGCAGGAAGTAATTTTGTTGGCATTAAAAGCACAATTGCACCAATGGGGTTTGGGGAGTGAACCACTAGCTGCCTGTGATACTCAAGCAAAACCAATGACAAATTTTTGTTGTATAGATTCAAATCCATTCCGTTTACTTCTTAAAAAGAGAGCAGTGTGTGTGTATGTAAATACGCATGCAATAGCTATGTGTACAAGTATATATCTATATATGGGTAGGCTTTGGTATATTAGAGGGAACAAAATTAGTGACAGAGAAACGCATTTCCGGGTCTGCACACGCGGGGCCACTGGGAATGACGTGTAGGGCGTGGTCCCGAAGCACCTATTCTCAGGAGGAAAGGTTTTAGGGACAAACCTGCTGTGGATGTAGAAGATCGATACATGACAATCAATCTACAAGGATTTAATTCCACCTTCTATGGATTCAAAAGACACATAGGAACTTTTTAAATGATGCAAATAGACCATTTTTGAATGTAGGTATCCAAATATTTTAATCCCTCGAAAACTTACAAATTTCAAAAACCATTTAAAATATCTCTTTATTAACATTCAGTAAAAAAAATAGAAAGCAAGGAGGTCAAAAGAGGGATATGAAGGTGATGAAACACCAAATACTCCTTTCCCTGAAGAATTTGCATGAGTATTTTCAAGGTGTTTTTGTGAACAAATTGTGGAAAGTTTTTAAAAGAAGGAAATTGAAAAACAGTCACAATGAATACCTTGACTTTGAAGCTCAAACTCAAATTCTTGATGCACATCAGCTTTTGGTTTTGTGTTTGATGTTCGAAGGTTATAAATGCACGTTTATGGAAGGGTGATAGAACTTTTTAATTCTGGATAAAATAAATGCAGCTTCTAAGTTAGGGATCTGTGCTAGCCATTGGCACAAAGAGTTTCTGTGACGCAGGATCCAAGGAATGTCACAGCTGGGGAGATGCCAGTTAATAGATTCGGGCAGATGGATTTTGATGAGCGTCTGCAGTCTTCACACTCCTTTAGCAAATGTTTTTGAATATTCTCAAGTAACACACTTCACTTGAAAACAAATATGGATTGGCTTATGTAGTAATTATCATTAGTTGTATATAAAAATGTCTGTTCTGTTTTTTGCATCTCAGAGTGCTAAATTCACATGTCACATAGATCTCTAGACCTTTAGCTGCTTTGTACATACAGAGAAAACACACTTTGGATTTTAATCAGGCTTTGGCAGAAAATTATTTCAGCTGTTGTGCAATATTGCACTTTTTCTTTTTTTTTTTAACCGCCACCCGCCCAAAGTCAGAGTGCTGTCAGCTGTGGAAATAGCCTTATGAAATCCCCAAGAGGAATGCAAGAAGGGGCCGTTGCTATTTTTTTGTCCTCAGTGGAGACTGAAACCAAACCAAAAGGCAGTACTTCTAGAACAGACTTCAGACTGCCTGAGGAGCAGGGTGCCATTCCTTACTGGAGCCATTTTGTGGAGCCCAGTGGCCTCTTCATGTACTTGAGGTACTCTCTCGGCATATCTTTTGCTAACGCCAATTTCCTACAGCCATTAACTTGATTGGAGACCAGAGAATCAAATTTAAAGTACAGGAAAGTGGAAAAGCGGGAGATTGGAGGTAGTGCTTTGAGGTGGGATAACTAGAACCTGAGTGTATGCTGGGAGTCTGCCAGGGACTTTGCTGGGTGCCAGGGGTACGGCTGAGAGACAAGAGCTCTCATAAAACTTGCAGTCTGGGGGACGCAGACCTTGTACAACAAATAGCACATTTAGCTAGTCAATGGCAATTGTAGCGAGCGCTACGTAGAAAAAGAAAAGGTACTGTGGAAGTGTAGCAAGGAGACTTCACGGCGTCTGGAGAGTGGGAGAATGCTCCCTTGAGGAAATCGCGTTTGAGCTAAGTTCCGGATGGTAGTACGAATTATTTAGGAGAAAGGTTGGGAAGAGCATTTCAAGCAGTGGGAACAGTATGTGCGAAGGCTCAGAACAGACGGCTGGTGTGGCTGGGGCAAAGAGGATTGGTGGGAGACTAACCTGTGACAAGGCTGCTGGGCACCGCGAGCCCAGGGCCGCACAACTCCAGCAGTGCGCTGCGTGTATATTCTGTGGTGCACAACATGGTGGCTTCCAGTTGGCACTACTCATTTTCTGGTTGGAGAAAAAAATATCGGGGCATCACATTTATTCTGCTATTCTTTGACAGTTCTTACCCATGTCTCCCTCTCTGTCTCTCAGCTTCTAAAGAGAAGTGTGCAATTTCTTTGCGTCTCATGAGAAAATCATACTCTTGCTTGTTCATGGGGGCCTGGCAATTTTAAATAATTGATTATTTGCAGGAGCATTGTTTAGGTTGTATATCTTTCAAAAACTGAATATTAGCTCGCAGTAGTCAAAACTTGAAGAACCATATTACCTTATTGTAGTATTTGTTGACTTAGATTGCAAAGAGCGTAGCCTCTTCTTTTTTTAACTTGTGTAAGGCCTAGTTTATGAAGAGGAAAATGAAAACCCTTTTGTCCCAAAATAGAAGGCTCCCGGGCCCCCGCCTCTGAAGAGCGGGCTGGTAGTCCTACCGCTCTTACAGCACGTCTGCACACGCGGCAGCTGTCGGCTCACTCCCAAAACCCTGCATTTGTTCACATTTTAAGATGTTCAACATTTTTATGGGCACATGCAAGCTTTTAAGTCTTATTGGAAGAAAACATGCCTTTCCAAGTTGCAAAATATAATTTGTGGTTCATTTGTTAGGAAACAAAAATATCAGGTAATTTTTAATGTTCTTAAGGTGCTTTAACTTTGCAGCCAAACTAGGTGGAGAACAGCATAAACTGCGGCTGGGTTCCTTCAGCCTGAAGGACAAGATTTTACTGTGTGTTTTGTTTTGAAGACTCATGTTACCAAGACTTTGGGTTGTTTATTTGTACATTGTGCACATTATGAAGAAACATAAGCCACTCTTGTTGATTGACATCATCAGATTTTAAAAGTTACGTAAGTGAAGGTAATAGATACAAGGCTGAGTCGTGATATAAGATTGGTGAAGGAAGTCGATTTTGAAATGAGGTATTGTTTTTGTTAGGCTGTTGCATACATGCCAATTTCAAAATTTGCTGTGATTAGTAAGTGGTGAATTGACAGCATCTGCTGAACAGCTACTTTATTCAGAACATTCTTTCACTCACACAGGTCATAGGTCATGGCAGAACAACCAGAGAGAGAGAGAGAGAGAGAGAGAGAGAGAGAGGGAGAGAGAGAGCAAGCACACTCTATTCTTTGTAATTAAATAAAATTTGAACCTGACACACAGAATATACCTCTTTGATGATACTTAAAAAGTAACAAGACTAGATCACAAATTGATGATGTATAAAACTTCATTTATAAATACTGAAAGAAATGAGAAGAAGGTGACCTCGCATCAGTGGGGGTCACATCCAGAACACTTCTCAGAGGAGATGGATTTTTACTGGACCAGATAGGGAGACAAGCGACGTGGACAGAGGCTTAGTGGTGAGGTGTGAAGAGTAGCAGACAGAGGCTGCTTTCTGTTGCTGCTCCTTCTAGCTGTTGGCTAGCTCAGTTTTCTTGTCTGTAAAATGGGGGTAAGAATGGGTTTGTTGTGTGAGTTTTAAATATGTTTGAAAGAGAACAGTGATGACAGACAGTAAGTGCTTAAAAATGTCCACTTTTTATTTATTATCGTGACTAATTAACAGAAGTAATAGAAGTCAGGTCCATTAAGTGTAGGGAATGCTGTCTACAAAAGCAGAGAGGAAAAACAAACTGCTTTCTGATATGTTCAGTCACATCAGAACAATGGAAATGTTCTTCTAACAAATAAAATGTATTAAAGGTAAGTTTAAATACATAATGTAGGATCATTGTCTCCATAAAGTTGACGGTGTGACCTTTAACTGTCATTGATTTCTAGAGAGTATTCCCATTACTAGCCTTCTCCCATCTGCCTCCAATGGGGCAAAGAGTCCATGGGTACTTGCCTAACAAAGGAGGTGAGACGACTTTTACTGAAATACTGCTCAGGTGCCTTTTCCAGTTTCCATTTTGAATAGTAACTTGGGAAGTAGACATTTTGATCATTTAAAGAATATCTGTGGGTAAGAATGTGACTTCGAGTAACGTACGTAAAATATAGTGTATAAATATACTTTGGGGATTTCCAGGTTCTGAAAAAATCCCATGGGTAGAGCTGGGAGAAACATGAGAATGTGAACGGGGTCTGCTCCATGCTGTTTTCTCAAACTAGGTACTAGTCCCCTACCCAGACTACCCCAGGGGACCCTGAAAAGCCCTGATCTCAGCACAGGTGGAACCCTAGAAATCCTGCTGGGCGGCCTCAGTGGGGAAAGAATGGAGCCTTCCAGGGAGAGCTAGACAGTGCCCCTCCTGGCCCACTGCTGCTGAAGGCAAGTCACTGGGTAGATCTGCATGTCTGTTTTCTCATAGGTACCATTAGACTGTGCAAGAACCAAAAAAAATAACATTTGCAAAATTCACTCAACACACTGCCTGGCACAGTTTCAATAAGCAACAATGCTCTTTATTTTATTACATTTAAAAATAACTTTATTTCAAAATTCAAAAAAAAAAAAATAACAGAAAAAGGCAGCTTAACAAGTTATGGAAGCACTACTCCTAAAAAATTCTGTCCAGGCACTTTTTGTTTTTGAACTTTATTTTTAAAGACATTTTAGATTACAGAAAAGTTACATAGAAAATTTAGGGGATTCCCATATACCCTACCCCTCTGCCTCTTAAATTTTCCCCTATTAATAACATCTTACATTAGTGTGGTACATATGTTACAATTGATGAACAAATATTGAAGCATTGCTACTAACCATGGTCTACAGTTTACATTATGGTTTACACTTTGCATGGTAAAATTTTATTGCTTTTGACAAAATGTATAATGGCCTGCATCTGTCATTAGAAAATCATGCAGAACAATTCCATTGCCCTAAAAATGCCCTGTGTTCTATCTATTCTTCCCTCCCTCTCCTCTCAGATCTTCTGGTCACCACTATTTTTATATTGATGTTACAAGTTCTTCTATTACTGGAATAATAATAAGTCTACTTTAGTCCATGTTTGCATCCCCTCTTATGTTTGTTCATTCCTCAGTCTTGAAGATTTGAGGATAGTGATGCCTGCTCTGCTTCAGATTGAGAGGGGCCTTAGATCTTATAGGGCAGGTGGAAGGAACTGTTTTGCTTGCAGCTGTAGATATTCTTTGCTTTTTGGGATGGGGGTTGTCCATCATCATAGTTTTTTTAGTTGTCCTGGGCAAGTCCTATGAACTGGAGAGTAGGTGTTGGCTGCAACTCTGCTGAAATTCAGGGCTCAATGGACATATGAAGAGACTTAAGATTTAAGTCTCTGACATATATTTAACAGGTATAGTGCTAATTATAGGTTCCAAAGGGTAAAAGAATCATGTGTAGGGAAATTATAAATGAATATTACTCTGTTACATTGGGGAGATAGATTATCATATATTCCAAGGTAAGGCATATTGATGGAATGCTGATTTCTTGGAATTGTGTGCCTTCCCTATGGAGTCCAGATGTCTCTAGAGCTGTTAGGAGCACCCTTGTTTGAGGCTTTGTTTACTGTGGCAGTTAGTGAGATCTGCCTGAGACGTGTAACCTATGGAATTACCTCCCGACTCACTTTGAAATCTCTTAGCCATGAAAACTCTTTTGTATTTAATGTTTCCCCCTTTTTGCCAAGGTCTTTTTCCAAATGCATTACTGGTTGGTGCTTGGTAGTAATCCCACTGTGCCAGGGAGGTTCATCCCTGGGAGTCATGTCCCACGCCGAGGGGAAGGTAGTGAGTTTATTTTCTGAGTTTGGCTAAGAGAGAGACCATATTTGAGTAAAAAGGAGGTTTCCACAAGGTAACTCTTAAGCAGTAGATATTATTAGGCTAAGTTACAATTTTACAAGAATAAGATGCAAAAGTACAAGCATTAATATTGAACACTTGGCATATTGGTCTGTTTTCTTTCATTAGGCACCGGCTATGTAGTCTAGAGATTCTTGTCACTCTATTTGAGAACATAGCAGTACTCCCCAGGATGGAAATATAATATTTTATCAGTTATTTTGTGGGTCTCCACCCACTGAGGTAACACCCTATGACCACATGTACACATTCATATTCCACAGAGGCATGTCCCAGGTACACCCTTCCCCACACATCCCCCCACCACCTACACCCTGCACCAGTGACCCTCCCCTGCTATAGTTGCCAACAGAACACTCCCATGATTTTATTCTCAACCACCATCCTCTACCTCCCCAGAGTTCACCTGTTCTTTTCTCTAGCCCTCCCCCCAGCTCTATAAATAGCCCAACCCATCACCCAACCCCACTCACACTCACACTCCAGCATCATCAACCCCATTCACATTGCTGCAGCACCATCACTCTCATCCACTGCCAAACTCCCCTATCCACCTTATCATAGCTTCTGACCAGATTGAGCATTGGCTCACCACTCTCCATTCCCTTTCTATTTCCTGGTAACCTTTCTTCCAGACTCTACCTCCGTGAGTCTGCTCAATATCCTTAGTTCATATCAGTGAGATCATGCGATATTTGACCTTTAGTGGCTCTCTTATGTCACTCAACATAAAGTCTTCAAGATTCATCCATGTTGTCACATGTATCAATCTTCATTCCTCCCTACAGCTGAGTAATATTCCATCATATGTATATACCACATTTTGTTTATCTATTCATCCGTTGATGGACACTTGGGTTGCTTCCAATTTTTGGCAATTGTGAATAATGCCACGATGAACACTGATGTGCATATATCTGTTCACATCCCTGTTTTCAATTCTTTTGTCCAGGTACTTTTATCTCATCTAATTCCAGCTTCTAGCTCTATTATTCCTCTAGTATTCAGAAAGATACATAGAAGAACACAGATTAGTTAAATGACATAGTCAAGTTCCCCCTATTAGTGACAAAATTAAAAAGAGAAAAAAATGCTCGATCATATTCATGTCTCATAAAACCAAACTCCATATTCTTTTGTTTTACCTTTAGTGTTGATATAGTACCAACTTTGCTTTTGCTACAAAAGCATTACAACGCTGTTGTTAACTAGTCTATAATTTATATTAGTTATATTTTTCCATTCTTAACATCTTGTAATAAAAGAACATTCCTATATTAATATTATTAACCACAATCCTCATCTACTGCCAAATATCATTCTTATACATTCCCTATATTATCCTCCAGCTGTCCTCCAACTAACATTAATCTCCTAGACTACTCGTTCCATCCACAATCACATCCATAAACCAACAGTGTGTTACAGTCATTATCGTGTGTTACCATCAAGTCCTACCATTACCATATATTTACATCTGACCTTATTAGTCGTTCTACATATATCCAGCATCATCTTCTCATTCTCATACTACATTCCATCTCCTACCAAGATGAACTTCATAGTCCAACTCCATAAGTCTACTCATTGTATTTTGTTCATAACAGTGAGACCATACAATATTCATCCTTTTGTATCTGGCTTATTTCACTCAACACAATATCCTCAGGTTTCCTTCATGTTGTCATGTACTCCCCCAATTGATTTCTTCTTACAGCTGAATAATATTCCATCATATGAATATGCCACATCTTATTTATTCATTAATCGGTTTATGGACACTTAGATTGTTTCCATCTTTTAGCAATTGTGAATAATGCTGCTATGAACATCTGTGTGCAAATATCTGTTTGTGTCCTTGCTTTCAGTTCTTCTGAATATATTCCTAGTAGTGGGATTTCTGGATCATATAGCAATTCTATATTTAATTTCCTGAGGAACCACCACATCTTCCACAAAGTCTACACCATTTTACAGTCCCACCAACAGTGAAGGAGTGTTTCTATTTCTCCACATCCTCTTCAACACTTGTAGTTTTCTGGGTTTTATATATATATATAATGGCCATTCTGTGTGGTGTGAGATGACCTCTCATTGTAGTTTTGATCTGCATTTTGCTAATAGCTGGTCATGTTGAACATCTATTCAAGTACCCTTTGGCCCTTTGCATGTCTATTTTGGAAAAAATGTCTATTCAATTCTTTTGCCCATTTTTAAATTGGGTTACTTGTTGTTTTGTCGTATTGTTTTGGAAACTCTCTATATAACATAGAGATCAATCCCTTATCAGATATATGGTTTCTGAAGATTTTTTCCCATTGAGTTGCTTTCTTTACATCTTCCTAGCAATGCTCTTTAGATTCCACCAGTAGCCAAGGCTGCAATCATGTTGATTTGTTCTTAAACCTTTATTATTATGTTCTATGATCAGTGCTTTATATATACAAACTCATTTCATATTCCCAATTGTAGGCACTACTATCATTCCATTTTACAAGAGAGGAAACTGAGGTGGAGTGAGGTGAAGTATCTTGTCTAAGGTCATGCGTGTGGCAAAGAGGAGCTGGGCAGGAATTTGGGCTCAGACAGTCTGGTGCCTGTGAAGCCATGCCCTCACTCACCATGCTCTAGCCTCCTGTACAGTGGGTGGAGAATAAGGAGTACTCAAGTACATACCTTGTCTCTGAGGCGGTGCTGTATGAAGATTAAGGCCTTGTGTGGACTTAAAAACATTGACCTCTGGAGCTGAAGGTGACCTTAGGGGTCATCTACAAGACCAATAACCAGAAAGGGGAAATGATGGACCCCTCCACCCACCTTCCCCACCCCCTATTCTGGACTTTCATACAAATGGAATCAAACAATATCCTAGTGGTTGAGTAATAACTCATTGTGGTTTTGCTTTGCATTTTTGTAATGACTTATGTTAAGCACCTTTTCATGTGTTTGTTGGCCATTTGTATATCTTCTTTGGAGGAATGTCTGTTCAAATCCTTTGCCCATTTTTAAATGGGTGGCTCTGCATTGTTGAGTTGTAAGCATTATTTATATATTCTAGAGACTAAACTCTTATCAGAAATAGGATTTGCAAATATTTTATCCCAATCTGTAAGTTATCTTTTCACTTCCTTGATAGTATCCTTTGAAGCACAAACATTTTTTTTTATTTTGATGAAGTTCAATTTATCTGTTTTTCTTTGATTGCTTGTTGCTTTGGGTCTCTTAGCTAAGAAACCACTGAATAATCCAAGGTCATAAAGATTTGCCCTATGTTTTCTCCTGTTAATTGAATAGTTTTAGCTCTTATATGTAGGTCTTTTATCCATGTGAGTTCACTTTTGTATATAGTATGAGGTAGGGGTCCAATTTCATTCTTTTCCATGTGGCCACCCAGTTGTACCAGCACCATTTGTTGAAGACTTTTTTTCCCCATTAAATGGTCTTCTCAATCTTGCCAGAAACCATTTGACCATAGACACATGGTTTTATTTATGGACTCACAAATATGGGTGAAGGGAGGGAACAGTCCTCTAAAAGTTCAGGGGGATGAGTGTTCCAGGCAAAGAGAATGGTAAATGCAGAACCCTGAAGCTAGGAGCAAGGAATGGCCTGGGACAAGGAAGAGTACTAAAGCAGAAGCAGCAAATTGAGAGAGAGTAGCAGAAATGACATCGTTGGTCATCAGATCCTGTAGGACCTGTGGACTTGGATTATACTGAGTGTTAGGGGCATTACTAAAGGATTTTGAATAAGGGACTGGCATGATCCAGTATAGGTTTTTATCCTTTTGTTGCCCTGTAGGGACTTCATGGTAGGAGACAAGAATGGAAGCAGAGCTATTGCAGTAGTCAGTAGTTAAGAGGATAGTGGCTTGAATCAGGGTAGTAATAAGAAATGGTCAAACTGGAGTGCATTTGAGAGGTTAGAGCATCAGGTGCTGACTCGTGGATTGTTTGAGGGATGACCTTCCAGGATTTGGTTCAAGAAGCCAGTGAACGAAGGTACCATTTAATGAGATGTAGAACGCTAAGGAGGGGCATGTATGGTTGGGTGGGCCCAGAGTTCTGTTGGGGACATGTTAGAGATCCAGGTGGAGACAGCAAGCCACTGAGATATGAGTCTGAACTTCCGAGGTTAACATAGGGCCAGAGATGTAGTTTTGGAGTCATCAGGTTGGTGTTTAAATTCAGGACTGGATGAGGTCACCTAGTAAATGAGTGTAGATAAGAGAAGAGGGCAAGGGCTGATCCCTGAGGCACTATAGCCTTAGGGGTCAGGAAGTGAAGAATCCCAGGATGGAAAATGAGGAAGGAAAACTGGGAAAAGAATGATATCCCACAAGTCAAGTGAAGAAAGCAGTTTAGGAAGGAGGGGGTGATCAAGAGAGTCAAAGCTTTCTGAAAGGTCAAGAAAGGTAAGGACTAAAAAATTATTGTTGGATTTGGAAACGTGGAGATCATTGCTGACCTTGATGAATGCATTTGCACCAGGGTGGTGGGGACAAAAGCCTCACAGAGTGGGTTGAGAAAAGAAAAGGAGGTAAGAAGTGACTGCAGTAGGTAAGTCCTATATAGGTGCTGTAGTACATGCTCAATAAATATTATTAAAACATCTAATCTGAGATCTGATTCAGAGGCAACGTAGAATGTTGGAAAGAGCACAAGATTTGAAGTCAGACACACTTGAGCTCAGCGCACCACAAAATCATTTCTTGGTATATGACCTTGGGCGAATCCCTACCTAAGTCTTAGGGCCTTATTTTCCCATCTCTAGAAAACAGGGATTATAGTGCCAACTGTGGAACACTGCCATGAAGATTATAGATAAGGAATAACCTGTCCTGGGACAGCTCCTGGCACACAGTAAGCATGTTCTAAAGTGTGAATCTTATATTACTCATTCTGTTATTTTTGTTTATCAACCAGAACCAGGATAGCTGGTATTTTAGTGTTGGGTATTATGGGCAAATCCATGTGCTTTGCAACCAGATGACTGGGAAGACATCACAAAAGAGGAGTTGCTTCTGTGTCTCGATGGGTGAATATAAGCCTTTTTGGTAGAGAAGATCTGAAAGCATATTTCTGACACAGGGAACCGCATGTGAGAGAGAGCAGCTGTGTCTAGGGGATGTGCACAGGGAACAAGAAGAGGTTAGGTTGGAGAGGAAGACTGAGGGTAGATTGTGAAGACCTTATAAACCATGATAAAGTAATGCCATCTTTATATCATCCTTAAAAGAGAAATTATACACCACAGAGGTTCATATCCATTTTATTATCTGATCTCAAGTCTCCCATGGACCTGACTTTTAAAGCAGCCACACTCACTAGATAGAAGAACCACATGGACATACTTTGTTCAGTAGAACTCAGGACTGCACAACAGTCCCTGGCATGTACTTTAAAGATAAATTTATAACCATTTGGTAGCATTAACTATTGCTCCCAAATTCTTGTTCCTGGATGGCAGTCAGTGATGACGCTTTCATGTTTCCATGGGGAAATGTTATGCAAGGTTGCCAACTGATATTTGTTCCTTTATTCTAAGATTATGGCCGTTCTACCTTTTGATGTTTAAAATGTCACGTTTTTATGAAGTGATAGTGCTTATAGAAAGTGGGTTTTATTCATTGCCTTGACCTATCAAAATTAAAAGGTAGATAACTCTAGCTTTCATCTCAAACTTCCTTTTGAAACTATTCCCTGTCTGTAAAATCTCAGAATCTGAGATCTTCTGTCTTAAAGGTCAGTACACCTAAAATCCCCAAACGCTGGTTTGAATTGATTACAAAGGGGGATCACAAGGAGTTTCTAACTACCATTGCTGTTAGTAGCTGATAGCTGAGCCAACCAGGGGTCTTTGAAGATGTTCTTCCCATGATGGAGGCAGTCATTCTAAAGTCCCAAAAGGAAGTTTCTGTACACATAGAAGAGATGAAGTATGATGTATTCAAATAAATTCACAACCATGCTATTTAATTTTCACACCTGACCTCCATTAAAAGAGGTTGACCAGATGCTCAGATCATACTGAATATTCTGCCAAGAGATCAACTCAGTGGAAGGATTTGATGAACCAGATGATATGAACTGGAGGAAGAAAAATCTCACTGAACTTTTGTGAAGGGCTTTATGTGCTAAATCAAGTTTCTATAGTTTTTATTTCACATTTGTATTATAAAGACAGGCAACCAAGGATAACTTATTTCCAGCTAGAGTAAGCTTATTTTAATTTACATCAATGAAGATAAGCATGTGTCTGTTCCTTGATAAAATATTTTAGAAAGTATTTTATATTGTTTCTTCCAAGGATATTATAGATTGTACAACTCATCTGGATATTCTGTAAGCCTTTGTAACTGTCAATGAAAGGCCATTTGTTTTAGCTCTGCCTCTTTCTATAACCTAAATAATTCTTAGTCAATCACATACATTCTGCACAAAATGTGCTACCAGGTACTAGAAGTGATTATAAAAGATGGCATAACTTCTGAGATTGCATAACTTCTGGTCTCAAGAACTTATTACTAGATACCTGATGGGAGAGAATAAAGCACCAGTGTAAGCTAGTTTTGGGGAAAGGTACCAACTTTTGTGTCCTGACAGACCTGGGTTTGAATTCTGGATCTGCCACTTAAATTCTTGATCTTCTCTTTGTAACACAAGAGATAATGATGCTGATCTCATTAGGTGTTTGGTTGTATTGCAGATTGTTGTAAGAATTAAATATTTATTGTCCATTATATGCATAAAGCAAAATATTTAGCAGAGCCTGACACATGGTAAGTACTTAAGCCACAGTTGCAGTTATTTCAGCTTTCATTCTGTGCCCTGATTTGGATAGCTGGCCTTCTGCTATCATCCCGTATGCCCACCTCTCCTCTCTTGGTCAGATGTCTAAACATTCTTCCCTTGCCCATGGCATCCCCACCACCGTGGGCTGGAGTCCTCTGCGAAATCACTGTCGGTGCTCGAGAGGAAAAGTGGGCCCTTGAGTGCTTCGTCTGTTGCCCTTGACTTAACCATCATTGGATTCTTCCCACCTCCACATTTCTCTGATGACAAATTCTGGGATGGATTCATGGAAGCCTGTCCAGTCCCTGAAAGACATACAAATGGGGATAAGCAGAGGGCGAGGTGTGTTCTATTTGGGGAATTTATGTCAATTTTTAATTAATGAAGTAGGCATTTATTCATGTTACACAGTAATGGAATTTCCAGTGGAATAGTACATTCTTCACTCTAAATACCCTGTTGTTCTGAAGACAGATATCCATTGCAGTTAAATTTATCCATGAAATTTAAAAAATAAAAATCTTTCCAACAGTAACATTTGAAATTGTATTTATTTTTACTGGATGCATATAAAATTCTTATGTATTCATAATCCCAGATAATCTGTAGAGTTTTGAAAAATATTCAACAGCGAAATTGATCATTTTATTAGAAGATGAAAAGAGAATTATAGGCTTGTTTAGAACTTCAGTTCTACTAATCTAGGATCCAAACTTTTTGGAAGTCACTACAATTGACTGAGGAAGAATAAAGAATGTTATTATCTAGGAAAAGACTTCTGGTAGAACCCTGATAAATCTGGCTCAACTTATGGATCACTTCATGGAATTTTTGTTATTTATTATTACATTTTGTTGTTACTTTGATTTGAATAGAATTTCCAAAATGGAATTTGTCTCTGAGTCTAACAACAGGTATTCGCATACTTATCCAGCACAGTTTTGGTTTTGTTTTGATTTGCAGAGGGAAGCTATGTTGCCACATGTCTGCTCAAATAAATTTAACATTGCCACGTAAACTGACTCATTTCAAAGGAACGATCAAAATAGCAAAAAGCATACGATACATCAGGAGGTGTTCGTGCAAAAATAACTTAGGTAACTGACACATTTCTCATTTGCTGCTTGCGTTAGTGACAGCATCTCTTGACCTTTGCCTTGTGTCTGTGTCAAACTGTAGTGCAGAGCCATTGAAAATGAGAGGGTGAGGTGGTGGGGGCGGGGAGGGCAGTGGAGGCCCTAAGAGAGGGACTAGCAGGAAAGGCAGGTTACAGTTTCTTAAGATGGGAGTTTAGGCAACAAATCCTCGTGACAAGGGAATTTCAGCTTCAGAGACTATCTTCCCCAGCTAGGTGACATCTAGAACCCGTGATTGCCATTCAGAGAAAAGGAAAAAGCCAAAGAAAGGAATTATAATTTTCTCCTGAGGCACAATTGTTTATCTTTAATAAATGCATGGACTTAAATATGGAACCTCAGAATTTATAGTCAACGTAAAGGAAATAAGATAAACTTTAAAATGCTTTGTTGACTAAATGTTATTGTAGCTTTTATGTATATTTTGTAAAGCAAAACATGGATGGTTCATGCAATGCTTCAAGCACAACTTGTGAAAGACAAACAATAACTAGTTTTAAGAGGGACTGAATATTCCATAGTGGACAGATCCTGTCATATATATTTTTTCTTATAGCAGCAGCTTTAATGGATTCTCAGGGATTAAAAGAGTCATGCCATCTTCTTTCCTTTTACCTAGAACTTTACAAGATAATCCATGTCGAAGGAAAGGCCACTGTAAATAATGTCTCCTCCGTGTGAAGTTGCTCTCCACCTATGTCTTCACATTGAGACCACCTCTGGCCCTGCCCTGGCCCTCCTCTCCTGTGATCACTGCCTCCCTTCTCCGAATCCACCTCGTTCTCTTGAACCTTTGAGCCTCTGTCATTTCTTCTCTGGGTCCCAGAGCCTAAAATGAATCCACCAAATATTTTTTGACTAATGGAACAGACTAATAAGTACCGTGAGGCTAGAGGGGATGAAGTGCTCTCATTATCTAATTTAATCCTCAAAATTATGGGATAAGGTAGATATCTCCAATCTTTATCTTATAAGGGAGAAAAACAGAAGCTCAGAGAGGTTAAGTAGGCTGCCCACAGATACAGCTAATGAAGTGACTGAGTTGGGATATGAACCCAGGTCTTCTCTAAATTCTATGACTCCTGCTGCCTGGGACAAGAATTATGTAAGATAAGCAAAAATTTAGAAGATTATAACTAATATATTGAATTTTATTTGTGGGGAAAGAAGAAAACACTCTATTTTCAATAATTTCAGAATATGAATGACATTTTATGAATGTCCCCATTCATTTGGTTTATTATTCTTTCCACATATATGTATGAAAGAAGAAGAACCAGCTCTTCAGGTTCAGTATCACAGGAGAGTTGGGAGTATTTTATTAACCTGCCCTGCTAGGTTGCCTGCAATGGTGTAATTACCTCTATCGGTCTGTACAGATGACTGAAATATAGCTGAGGGATGTGTAACTTTCACTAATGCAGAGGAAGGGCTGGAGGCTGCAAAAGCATTCTATTGTGATCCTGGAAAAATATTTTAAAAACATATTTCCCTTTTGAATCCCATAATGATTTCCTTTCATGTAATCTTATCTCTAACTGATTTATTCCTGGGAAAACTACCAGCACCTTTGTTAGCAGAGGGGGAAACAGAACACTCAGTTATCCCGGAGGGTGTGAGCCACATCCTCTCCCAAGAACTGAGTAAGAACAGCTGCCTGCTGCCCCCTACACTTGCTCTTGACTAGGGCAGAGAGAGGCGTGCGTTTCTGTCCCCCTCACTGCCCAGAGCCCAGGAAGTGAACGACCTTTGCAATTCTATAAGATCTCTCTCTGTGGTGGCCCCTTCCTTCCACCAGGGGGGCGTAAGGAACCAGGAATGACAAAGAGATGTGGCTGTAGCTGCGTGTCATCTAGCCTGACTGCACCCTGGACAAGTGTCCGTGGGAAAAATCACTGATTCCAAAGCCAGCAAGAGGTGAGCTTCTCCCACTCTGATCTTCTGTGCCTGTTGGGCCACTCAGACTGGCCGGCCAGAGGAGAGGCTCCACATAGGTAAAAGGCATTACTTACAGTTTTAGAGTGCCATGCTTGTAGGGAATTCAAAACTCAGGGATCATCTCTAGCATTAATGGACCCTCTCTGAAGGTTCTAAAAATGACTCAGGGGGATCACCTGTAGCACTTACCAGTTTGTAGAAATGTGAGGCTGGATGCAGGGCAAACGCTAAAATTAAGAACAGGCTGCTAGGGCTTCAGAGGGCGTGCATTGGCCCCACCCAAAGCCCCCTCTTGGGAAGAAACTTTTCACTCAAAAGAGACACTTTCGGTCCCAGTCATTCCCACTGTATTAGTCAGTCAAAGGGGTGCTGAT
>PVKH010014263.1:0-16549 GCA_004027955.1 Chaetophractus vellerosus
GAGCTCAAACAAAAGGGGGGGGAAGGGGAGAAATAAAGGTCCTGGGTTTGGTTCCCCGTGCCTCCTGGAGAAAAGCTGAAAGCACAACATAGTGTTTATCACTAGCAGTGCTATTATATGCATATGACAGTGGTTGAACGGGAAAGTCTAAGGTCATGAATATTAATACAAGGAAAGCTAAAAAATGTAACACGGGACTGTATAGCATAGCATAACCTCATGTGAAATATGAATATGGGTAATATTGCATATATGTCTGTTTTTCTTTGAAACTGAATAAATGTATTGTTAATGTTACAAGACACTAATATCAGGCAAACACACACACATTATGCTAAGCGAAAGAAATCAGACACAAAGTACGATGTATTGTATGATTAAATTTATATAGAATGTAAATATATATCAGTTTATAAAGATGGAATTAGATTAGTGGTTATGTAGGCCTGAGGAAGAATAGAGGTGACTGCTAAGGGGTGTGAACTTTTTCTTTTTGGAGTAATGAAATTGTTCTAAAACTTTTTTGTGGTGATGTGTGTACAACACTGTGAATATATTAAAAGCCACTGATTGTACACTTTGGATTGTATGGTATGTGAATATATCTCAAAACTGATTTAAAAAAACAAGACAAACAAAAACAATATGTCCAAAATACATATGCAATCTAAAAATTATGGATATAGTTTTTCATACTAAAATATGCACATATTAATCCAGTATATATTAAAAACTCAATTTGGAGTAGTTGCATTTCAAGTGTTAAATAGCTATACGTGGATAGTAACTGCTGTATTGGACAGTGCAGCCTTGAGTTTGAAATTGATACCAAAGGGAAGAATTCCTTATTTTTTTTCTGCCTCAAATCTCGAGAATCAATTAACTGCGATACTTCCCCTACTTGGGTAGATTTCGTATCTCAAAGCACCATGCATAATTAGACATGTTGAGGAGAGACTCATAACAAGAATTTTTGTGGATGTGTTCTCTAGCAATTGTCTGTACAAATGGAGGCAGTGAACAAGGCTTCAGGCAATTGTATTCCAGGTTCAAAGTAATGGTAAATGTGTGGTGTACTGGAAAGAAAGCAGATAAGAATCTAGGCAATCTGGTTCTACTTTTTACTCTAAGTTTGCTCCCTGGGGATAATTATTTAACTTCTCTAAAGTGTCAAGTTTCTAAGTGTAAAATAATGTGCAAAAACAGTTGGGACATGTAAAAATGTGAAAACAATGTAATAATATTAATACTCAATCGTAAGGCATTTCATTTTCAAAAACAGTTAAGTAAGTTTCATACTTGGGAGGAATGTGTGCGCAGATATTTTATCTCCATTTTACTGGAAAGAAAGCTTGATGTTGGGACATTTACCAATGAACTGAACTGCTTCAGAGTGACAGTCAGCCTGCCCTCTAGATACCTGCCCCATCCAGAGAAGTTTGGTCATTTGTCTAAATTAACAAGCTAGTGCCAAGATTTTTACTTATTCTACTTCCCAGTCCTTACCTGCCTCCTCCCACTCTTCCGTACTCCTTCCCCAAAGTTATGGCTTTCAGACATGGTCAAAGAAATAAAAAGGACTCTATTCCTGCTGGGGGGGTCACAGACACACTCAGCGGCTATCTGCCAGAAGTCACCCACCCCTTGCCTTTTCCCCTCTTGCTTGTTTGAATGCAGGTGTACTATGTTTCTATTTCACACGATGGGTGGTGGCATTTAAATCTTAACCAGACTCAGCTGCTTGTCAGGGCAAAGGTTGCTCATTGGCAGGGCACCCTCCACCTGGAGTATATAAAAACCCAGTACACAGGCTCTGTGTCTGTCTCTCATCTCTGACAGGAAGTGAGGTGTGTAGAGCTGCCAAGCAGTTGACCTCCCTGGGGGACCAACCACAATTGCTCCTTCCTCTCCAAGAGAAGTAGGGCGTGCAGAGCTGCCATCCACTGACCCTGACCCAAGCAGTCGGCCTCCCCGGGGGATGGTCATGGTGGGATCTTTCCCTGACCCTTGGTGCTATGAAAGTAATAAAGTGGTCATTTGCTGGGATTCTTTGTTGTACCTGGGCCTGTGTTCTCATGATACACTGTATAGCAACTCGTTCCACAATCCCGGAGAAGGAATTCAAGATAATCCATTGAGGACAAGGGATGAGAACTGAAAAAGCAACTATCAGATTTAAATAGGACGTCCTCCCTCACTTTAATTTAAGCAATTTCAGGGAAGCAGTCAAAAGGAAGAAAGGATGTGGAAACAGCAGGTGGGCTTTTCCTATGAAAGGTAAAAGAGAAAGGAGATAAATATTTAAAAATTGTTATGTAAAGTTTCTAGAAGTTATCCCCTTAGAAGTGGTTCCCGCTGGTGATCTCAGAAATACAGTAGCCATTCAACAGAAGGTAACCCTTGTTATTTAGTGGAAGTGAGGAAAATTGTGAAAGATATTCAGGAGAATAAAAGTTGTAAAGCTGAAGGCTGGGTGTATCTGGATGATAATTTATCAAATAAGCATATTGTCTAGCCAATATAACTGTTACTGAGGCTGTAGTTCTGCTTTATCGATGTTCCAACAATTGGTAGCTTAACTCACATAATTGGAAATGAATAATGATGATGATAGAATTAAATCAAGTTTCCGTAGGCCAGGGGCCATGTTTGAGATAAATTTATATTTCCGGTGAATTGTTTTTCCAAATCTCAAATTAAGTATTTTTGTGACTGTCCTTTAATTCAATTAAGACACAGTAAATCAATAAAAACATTTTAAAGGATAATAGAACTTGTTTCCCCCTCTCATGAATTTTTAATAGTATGGGCAAAACAGGAAAGATCAAGTATGACTTCGACACCAGACTGCTCCAAGGTTTAAGCAGCAAGCAGTAAACAGTGGTTTAGGAAGAAGTGCACACCAGAATTCCAGAGAAGTTTGGCACAAAGGGAGGGTGGGAAAAATAGTACTGAATTTATGCTTAGAACATCTGACCACAAATCATCATCTATTATTTGTTAGCCCTAGGATGCTGGGCAGGTTATGATTAAATTGAAATACTACCCCCATGCTCACTGATCTTTTTTGATAGTCAAATAAGAGAATGTATAAAAAGACTAGAAGGTACAGGGTAGGGACTATGAAGAGGGAGTCAAGATTGTAATGTGTGGAAGACTGGGGGCGCTAAGCAGGGCCCCGACCAAAGACTGATTGGGGTTCTGGATAGGGAACTAGAATATATGTGACAGGTCAGGAATCCATCTATTGGGTCTTGGCTTTAAGCTAGGATTTAATTTAAAGATAAAAGCTTAGGTAGTGGAATCTGGACATACAATTAGAGCTGACTCAGAAGCAA
Source organism: Chaetophractus vellerosus (assembly GCA_004027955.1). Lineage (NCBI taxonomy): Eukaryota > Metazoa > Chordata > Mammalia > Cingulata > Chlamyphoridae > Chaetophractus > Chaetophractus vellerosus. Next base: position 3,339 of record PVKH010014263.1, read on the forward strand.
GTTTGACCATGTGAAACCACCACCCTGGCTCTGTCTATAGCTTTTTAAATTTCTCCCGACCAAAGTCAGGGGTGCAGTCAATATTGAGTGGGGCTGAATCTACAGATGGAGGTAAAGAGAGAACTGGGTAGAGAACCATGTAGATCTTTAAGCATTTTTAGAACTACTTTGAAAAAGCTAGGTTTGGGAATATGAAGAGCTTTTTTGAAAGATTTCTGCTTTCTATTCATGGGTCACTACCAGAGCATTTCTTGTCATTAATCCAAGGAGTTCTGTGAAATATGATCTTTCTCCAGTTGCTGCACGATTGACAGCACTGCTTAGCAACAGAATACTAATGAGATGGCTGCGTTCTTTAAGAAAGTTGAATGGTAGGAACCATCAAAGCACGTATCAGAACTCCAACTGCATATGATAAAACACAATGTTGGCCATATTAATCCATTTAACTTGCAAATATGAAATTAAATGAGTCTATTTGATAGAACATTATCTTTCAAAAGGCTCACCCTTAAAAGAATGCCTTATGAAAGTTCTATCTAACCAACAACATTCAAAACTTAATTAAAAGCATTTGGTCTTCCATAAATTCAGAAAAAAGCGAAGTATTCAATTAGTATTATAATGAAACTAGTTTAATTTTCCCCCTTAATTTTAATCAAAAAGTTTTGTGGTAAGAGATACTATTTCTTGTCATTTTTACAAATTGTTCCTAAAATTTATTGAGATTGGTACAAGAAATCATTAAACCAAAGTGAAAAGAAAGGCACACTATTCTTTTTGAGAGGGCAACTTTTGATGAAGAGTGTAAGTTACTTCAGCATTACCACTTTAATAAAAACTTAACCTAATATGGCCCTTCACAGCCCCACATACAATCGGGGCTTGTGATCTCAAAATAGGTGTGGAAGAAAACACAGCATTGATATTTTAGGACAGGGAATTTTCCCAGACCAGAGCCATTGTCATTACCTGGGAACCTGTTAGAACTGCAAATTCTCAGGCCCCATCCCAAACCTTCTGAATCAGAAACTCTGGAGATAGGGTCCAGCCGCCTGAGTTTTAATAAGCCCTTCAGACGATTCTGATGAACACAAGTTTGAGAACCACTGTGGGAGATACAACCAATATGAGAGTCTAGTAAAAAATGTGGCTTTTTTTTGGCATACCAAGGTAAGCATGTTAAGAAAAATATTAAATATTCAGACTTATTATTAGGTAGGCTTACAATAAGTCAGACAGGTAGAAAACTTCCAAATTTTTTAGTTACTGCTATCCAAGTTCCTCTTCCCTGGTCCCCTCTCCAATTCAAGAGTTTGTAAGAGCACTTTATAGGTATAATGACATTTGCTTTGTTTCTATTGCCTCAACAAACTTCACCAGATAACTAGATTGCATATTCAAGACAGGAGGGGGTTAAGGTGGGGTGATACCTGTGCTGATCCTCTTTTATCAGAAAAATAAGAGCTTTCCAAGAACAATACACCACCCAGCAGATTTCTATTTCTCCTTGGCTAGAACCATAGCACACAGCAGGTTGCTACGAAGGCAAATGTAGAATCTTGTTTTCCCACACTATAAAGTTTATACTTCTTTAAGAAAGAACTTATATAGGTAAGGAGGGGAGAAAGGGGTTGACATGAGTAATGGGTTAGTCAGCTTATATGATTTAATCATAGATGTCAGGGATCTACCAAGAGGGAATGATCTAGGTAGTCATAACTAAAGTAAGCATATATAAGCAGGATCTTTAAGCTTCAGTGACACAAGGGAAACTGAATTGTGTTAAGGTAGAATCTTGAGTCCCCTGTCCCCAAGTTTCCAATGAAGAGCCTACAACCTCCTGCCCTCCAAGAAGGAAGCACATTAGAATGTACACTTCTGGGGTTCTTCATCATTCATCACTTGCTTCTCCTGGGACGAGTGATTCATCTGGTGAAACTTGGGAGTGCTAACACCCAGGATCACATTCTCCTGGAAGCAGGGTTACTGTTTAGAATTGTAGGTGAAGTCCATCTCACTTTCTCTCCTAGACTTGTCAGTCCTTAAGTGAAGCATATTCTTCTCCCTCAGTTACTTCTCTCATGTGATAAATACACTGGGCAACCCTCCTCGGAGTTGGGGGAAATATACTGCTTTTTCCTCGTGACTGGATGGGAAATTCAAATTGGGATAGAAAGGAAGCAGTTCTGCCAATGTCTTAAGTCCAGCTTTTCTATTAAGCTGATTCTGTATCTTAATTCCTGTTGGATGTTTTGGTTCCTAATTTTAGCCCAGAGAGCTAAAAAGGTGCATTATTCCTTTAATCTTAATCTTCTAACAAAGAGAGTAAAATCACAGGGAAAGTTTTCCCTGAAAAGTATAATGCATGAAAAATACATGAGTTATATATATATATATATTTTAAAAAATAACAGAAAATGTTGGTGGGATCAGAAAATGGTTTCTGGAGGTGGAAGGGAATTTAAGAATGAGTGTATTCATCAGAATTCTACCAGTAAAGCAGAAACACCATGAGAATCATGGAAAAAGGGATTTATTATAAAAAACAAATGGAACAGGGAAGCGGATGTGGCTCAAGTGATTGAGCTGCCACCTACCACATGGGAGGTCCCAGGGTGGATTCCCAGTACCTCCTAGAGAAGATGAGCAGACAGCAAGCTGGCACGATGAGCAGCGTGGCAAGCTGATGCAACAAGCAGACACAAAGAGAAAAGACAATGACAGATACAACAAAGCAGGGAGCTAAAGTGGCTCAAGTGATTGAGCGCCTCTCTTCCACATGGGAGGTCTTAGGTTTGGTTCCTGGTGCCTCCTAAAGAGAAGATGAGTAGACACAGAAGGCACACAGCAAATGGACACAGAGAGGAGACAGTGAGTACAATGAGGGGGGATAAATAAAAAATCTTTAAAAAGAAAAGAAAAGAAAAGAAAAGAAAAGAAAAGAAAAGAAAAGAAAAGAAAAGAAACAGAACAATTGTGGAAGATGGGAAAGGAAGTCCCTAAAAGGACAAGCTAGACATGACAGGTAAGTCACTAGCCAGTGTCCTGAAGCACTAAAACAAGTTGGAGCTCGAGAGAGAATGTGGAGTGCTCCTGGAGTGTGACCGTGAGGGGAAAGCTGGTGGAGCTGTCTATAGAAAGCTGTTGCCTGTGTCTGGTGGTGAACCTGGGGTGCTGTGGGAGAGGAGCTGCATGCAGAGCAGAGCAAAAACAAACTGGCATGTTGGCCCCTCTGCATCTTTCTCTCACCACATCTAAATCATGGCAGTCTTCAGAAAAGTAATGACAGCTGCTTCATGTCTCTTTCCAAATCCCAAGCATAATTCTCTTTTGACCAAGATTAAACTTGAGCCTTAAAGGAAGAAGATTCTAGAAAATAATCAAGCTAAATCAAGTTGATATAATACAAAAACACCGCTGTCCACCCATTGACAACTTGGTATCCACCCTCACCAACTTGAACCATATTTAGCTTCCAAAGAGACAATAGCAAAATCATGCTTCCACCTAGCATTTTTCTTCCCTGTACAAACAAAACACATTAATCCTCTCCTCACAGGACACAAAGTCCCATGTCACCTCATCCAATGGTCATATCCATTCCTCTTCTCACTGAATCACACTACCCCTTTGATATCAATCCTGTAAGCTAAATAGTGGCTTAACACAGCTTATATTAGATAGCAGAGGAATGGGAAAGGGGGAGAAAAAACTGAAAAATAGAAATTGAAAGAACACGTATTCATTTTAAAGTTGAGATGACATACTTATAACTATTGTAGTCCTGGTTTCTGTAACTGTGGTCATTGCTGGTATTTCTAACTTCCTTGCCACTACCCATTCCATATCCCTCTACCCAGCCAACACAATAATCACTTCTTTTTCTTATGGTTCATTGGTATTAGAAGCTCAAAGTGGTCACCTGGCAGTCTCAACTTCTAGTTTAATGGAACAAGTATGTTTCTTGGAAGAATTTCTTTTTCCAGATACTCAAATACAACAGAGCCTAAGATTGTGGGTACAGGAAGTACAAATCCTGATGAGTACTTAGATCCCTTTCAGAGAAAGCACTTAATAAAAAATTTAAGCTCTGTGTTTCTAAAAAAAAACACAAAAAACCGTGTTTCTAAAAAACTGTTAGCACTTATACTTAAGTAGGAGAACAATGCAGACTAGGTTTGATCGATATATTGTTATTCTAGTTATAGACAAGAATCATTTGAAGATTTAACTCCTAATAGTACCTCCAAAAATTTTCAAAATACAGTATCTTTACTATTATATATAATTGGCCACAGGTTTGATGAAGAGAAATAAAGAACCAAGGGCAAAGCATATAAAGCTTTCTCTTCCATTGCCCCCTCCAAAAGAAAGACAGGCACTTATTGAGAACCCACTAAAAGCCATGAGATTTGTAGTTTAATTTATATTCTAACAAGCCTATGATATATGCATTACCCTCATTTTATAGATGAAGAAACTGAGGTTCAAAGAAGTAAAAACTTATTTTAAAACAAACTTATAAAAAAGTTAACATATTATAAAAATTTTAGAATACAGATAAGCAACAAAAAATTAATCATAATTCCAGTACCTGTTCACCCTTCATAAGATATGTCTATGTATATATACACATCTTAAAGATAGGCAGATATACCAATCACTTTTTGCAAATAGTTTGGTTTCCTGTTTTTTCCACTTAACATACCAGGAATCTCTTTCCAAGGACTTCTATACATATATTTCAATATATTTTTAAAAAGCTTCCATATTATTCTATTGTATGATTGTACTTTACAGTCTCCTGTTGGAATATATGGATTGTTTCCAATTTTGTGCCATGATAAATGTTGCAGTGAATATTACTGAAGCTAAATATTTGCTCACATCCTTATTTCTTTATGATAAATGCCTAGAAGTGAAATTGCATATAATACAGTTTATTTTTAAATTATGTATCATTAAATTATACATTTATATTTGAATCATGGAGCACCTTTTCTGAAAATGCAATATAAAGTTTTAGTAACTTTTTCAAACACAAGGGGTCTGGGCTCACTATTCTGAGTCCTTTCAGCTCTAAAATGTTCTGATTAACTATGGGTTTTACACAAATTAGTATTTAGTAGCTGATTCTAGCCTTTATTTGTGGGTAAATGAAAACCCTGCCTAATTGAACATGAACAGTGTTGCCTTTTCCTAGGGCTCAGCATAAGCCTTTTTATCTGAAGCTTGAGAAAAATATAAGGAAACTAATACATTGTATCTTTTGGCTCTTTGAGATAAGTGAGATGAAATATAACTCTTGTAACAACAGTGTAGATAATGTATTGGAAAGGCAGAACCATGGTCATTAAATCCCTGCCAAAAGCTTAGCTACTTACTGGAAAATTAGTTTTTAATAACATAATGAAACTGCAACTCAACCTGCTCTGACTTTGAAGTCATTCTTTTGTGGCCATGGACCTACTATAAAAGGTCCTTTGCTATGTATTTTAGGATTAGCCATCTCTTCTTGAGATACCAAGAGCATATAAATGCTGGATCCTTGCTGAAATAGATAACAAAAAAAGTTGGGAAGAAAGATGCTTACTATTTGTCCTCACATTTAATGACCTTTATGAAGAGTTACTTGTATCTTGAGGTGCAAAAAAAACCACTGGATTCTGAGAGTTATGGTACTTCTCATTCATAATAATGAGATAATTAAGTTTTCCCTAGGGTATTTTTGAAACATTTAGATGAACACAAGTACAAGCTCTCAGTCTTTGAATGACAGGGGAAAAGTCATTTAGTTACAAATAAAATGCAGAACAGAGTAAGACTAAGATTTCAAAGTAATTTGCAGAACCAAAAGAACCGCTGTTTTTTATTTTAGTTTCCTAATTTAGGAATTAAAGAAGCATACAATTCCAAGAACTTATCAGGCCGGAGAATCGGCAAGATAGCGTTGGTTTAACTGGGCACTCACCATCTCTCTCGAAAAAAACGGATAAGTGGGGGCGAGATCCTGCCGAAGTGAGCTGTTTTGGGAACCCACAGACTGGGGGGCTTCAGGGCATCGATCTGGAGGAAGCTGGATGAAGAGATAAATTGCTCAAGGTAAAACCATGAGTGTCTGGTCCCTGTGGCTGGAAACTGCAGATAGCTAAGCCCCACCCTCAAAGCAAAAAGCCACTGTGAGCCCCAACTCCCATTGCCGGGCACCCAGCGGGACGGAGAGTTCTCGGTGAATGGAAGGGTTCTGGTGAAGGACGGAGAGGGGTTTCCTTTCTGTGATTTTGGTTGCCTGGACCCCCTTTGAGCTTTGGGGGGCATACCAACTGGTTCAAGGTGGAACCAGGAAAAGGGGAGAAGCGAATCTGTTGAGGCAGCCTGACTTACCTAACCACCCTGGGATAGAGAAATTTGCCCCAGGGGAGGGCGGAGTCAGGCAATTGATTAGTCCTGTGCTGAAAACTATCAAAATTTCAACTCCCCTAAGGGAAGTGGGCTGTAGGAAGCACTCAATAAGCTTCTGAGAGCCTATTTAGGGTCCCTTGGGAGAAGTGGGTGGTCTAGAATAGGGTTGAAGGTCATTTTTCTGTGGTGAGTTCACACACCAGGGTCCCATTTGAATTTCAAAAGGGAACTCAACCTGACCAGGAGAGGGGAGGGGGAATCTGCTGCTCACACAGGCTATTGTGTCCTGCAAACCTGGGAGAGAAAGCAATAATAGATAGGGGGCAGGGACAGACTCCTAAGCAGCAGGAATCAACTACAAAGAGTCAAACCTGCAGGGAAAGTGACTGGACAGCTTTCTGAAGAGTTAACTGACCCAACAAAAAAGTTTAGCTCAGTGGAGGACTTTCTGCCTTAAATATACGAGGTCCCTAGTTCGATTCCCAGCTCCTTTTTAGTGATCCACCAAGATATCAAACATCCAGCTGATATTTTAGTACAGGGAAAACATAGACATTGTTTATGTAGCTTCTCTTGGGACTCTTATTTTTCCTAAAAAAAAAAAAAAAAAAAGGTTAATTTTCTTTTTGTTTGTTACATATCCCCCCCTTTCTGCTTGTTCTTGCTGTGTGCATTTTTGCTTTCTTCTGTGTCTGCTTTGTCTCCCCCCCTGTTGCGGTGACGCGCTGAGTCAGTTCACCGCACAGGCGGCTTGACCCGCTCTCGGGTGGCTCTGCTCTGTTCTTGGGTGACTTGCCCTGCCCGTGGTGGCTTTTTGCCCTGCCCACCACGGCTCTGCCCCGCCCATGGTGGCTTGCCCTCTCAAGGCGGTCTGCCCGCCCGGAGAGGCCCAGGGAACCAAACCCGGGGCCTTCCATGTGGTGAACCGGCGACCTATCCACTGGGCTACAGCCGGCCCCTTAAAAAACTTTTAAACTGTTTGCTGGCTAAAACCGGCTTCAAAACCTGCAGAGGTCAGGCTGCAGGGTAATTGATTGATGAACACCAGCAGCTTGAGATGCTCCTTAGACGCCTAAGAGAGAAGGCTGTTTTTCCTTAGTTTTTGTTTGACTGCTTGCTTGTATGTTTGTTTTTTTCTTGCATTTCTTTCCCCTTTCTCCCCACCCCTCCCCCCCTTTTAAAAATTAGGTGCTGCTGGCTTGTTTCTTGTTTGCTGTATTTCCTCTTCCTTATTTTCCCCTTTTCTATGTATACCGATTTTGTCTATCAATGATATCTCTTTTCCTTCCTTCATCTTTCTATCTTCCGCTTTCTGTTGCTGTTCTTACATTCCACCTCTCTTTGTTTAGTCCTCAATTTTTCTGGTTTTTATTTCTATCTCATCTATTCGGTTTTCTTACTTTTATTAATTTTTCTTCCTTTTGATTTTTCTTTTCTCCTTCCCTCTCTCCTCAGCATTCTGGCCTGTTAATTCATTCTATGTATTTTTCTCTATTCGGTTTCCTATTTCATTGTTGGTATTCCACTTTTTTATTCCCATTACTCTACACTGCTTACATGAGTTAAATATTCATTTTCCTAGGTCTTATATGGTTCTTCTTCTAACTTTTACTGCCTTAGTCTTTTTCCTTCAAAGGAACATAGTCGACAGCAAGGAAATAGAATAAGAGGAACAAAGTCTCAAAGAGAAATCTTAACACACACCCAAAAAACAGCAACGAAATAAAACCCTAGAATAGAGAGAGAAGCTAATCAACTGAATAAATCCACCAAGATAAAAAGATGACCAGACAGCAACAAAAAATTACAAACCATACCAAGAAACAGGAAGACATGGCCCAGTCCAATGAACAAACTAGAAATCAGGAAAAATTCAGAACAATGAACTAATCAAAGGTGTCTAAACAAATATCATGGACCAACTTAATGCAGTGAAGGAAGAGATTAAGGACATTAAGACATTGGAAGAACATACTGAAGAAATTGTAAACATACATACAAAAGATAACAGAACTTATGGTGATGAATGGCACAATCCAAGAAATCAAAAAGACACTGGAAGCACATAACAGCAGATTTGAACAGGCAGAGGAAAGAATTAGCGATGTGGAAGACAGTACATCTGAAATCAAACAGACAGTAGAACAGATAGACAAAATGGTAGAAAAAATCCGGTAGGGATTTAAGGATTTGAATGACAACACAAAATGCACAAACATATGCATTATAGGCATCCCAGAGGGAGAAGAGGGAAAGGGGACAGAAGGAGTGTTGGAAAATAATGGCTGAAAACTTCCCAACCCCACTGAAGGAGGTGGACGTACATGTCCAAGAAGCACAGTTCACCCCAAACAGTATAAATCCCAACAGGAGTAGTCCAAGACATATACTTGTCAAACTGTCCAATGCTCAAGACAAAGAGAAAATACTCAAGGCAGCAAGAGAAAACAGAACCATCACATACAAGGGAAGCTCAAAAAGATTAAGTTCTGATTTCTCATCTGAAACCATGGAAGCAAGAAGGCAGTGGTATGACATAGCTACAATACTAAAAGAAAAATAAAAATTTCCAGCCACGAATTCTCTATCCAGTAAAGCTGGCATTCAAAAATGATGGAGTTCAAAATACTCACAGATCAACAGAAATTAAGAAAATATGACAATAAGAATCCTGCACTTCAAGAAATACTAAAGGAAGTTCTATAAGTTGAAAGGAAAAGACAGGAGAGAGTTGGAGGACAGTGTAAGAACAATTAAAAGGACCAAAAGAAAATAAAAACAACATATGACATACATAAACCCAAAGAAAATATGGCTAATGTAAGTAATTCCTTGAGAGTAATAACACTGAATGTTAATGGATTAAACTCACCAGTCAAGGGAACCGGCTGTAGCTCAATTGGTAGGGCTCCGGTTTACCACATGGGCGGCCCTGGGTTTGGTTCCCAGGGCCTCTTCGAGCAGGCAGACCACCTCGAGAAGGCAAGCCGCCATGGGCAGGGCAAGCCCCCGCGAGCAGGGAAAGCTGCCGCGAACAGGCAGGCCGCTGCGTGGTGAGCTGACTCGGCAGGATGCCACAGCGGGAGGAGACAAGCAGACACAGAAGAACGCAAAAATGAACACAGCAAGAACAAGCAGAAAGGGGGGATATAAAATAATAATAATAATAATAAAGATTTATTTAGAAAAAATAACACCAGTCAAGAGATAAAGATTGGCAGAATGGATAAGGAAATATGTCCCATCTATATATTGTCTACAAGAAACCCACCTTAGACCCAGGGATTCAAGGAGGCTGAAAGTGAATGGCTGGAAAACAATTTTACAAGCAAACAATAACCAAAAAAGGGTGAGAGCATCTATATTAATATTGGACAAAACAAATTTTAAATGCAAAACTATTGTAAGAGACAAAGATGGACACTATATATTAGTAAAAGGGGTAATCTTTCAAGAAGAAAGAACAATCATAAACATTTATGCACCTAACCAGGTGCCTCAAAATACATGAGGCAAACAGTGGAAAAACTAAGTGGAGAAATAGATGCCTCTACAGTTATATTGGGAGACTTTAATACAACTTTATCACCATTAGAGCATCTCAACAGAGAATCAATAAAAAATCAAAGACTCTGAATAATACATTAGAGGATCTGGACCTAATAGACATATACAGAACACTACACCCAAATACAGCAGGGTATATATTATTCTTGAGTGTACACGGATCATTCTCCAAGATAGACCACATGGTAGGCCACAGAAGAATGCTTGATGAATTCAGACATATAGGAATTATATGAAGTAATTTCTCTGACCACAACGGAATGAAGCTGGAATTCAGTAAGGGCCAGAGAACCAGATTAGGCACAAAGATATGGAAGTTAAACAACATACTCTTAGATAAACAGTGGGTCAAGGAGGAAATTGCAAAAGAAATCAGTAATTACCTTGAAATGAAGGAAAATGACAACACAACATACCAAAACCTATGGGATGCAGCAAAACCTGTACTGAGAGGGATAGTCATAGCCATAGATGCATATATCAAAAAAGAAGAGCTAAAATCAAGACCTAACTGCATACTTAGAGGAAATAGAAAAAGAACAAACTAACCCCAAAGGAAGTAGAAAGAAGGAAATAACAAAGATTAGAGCAGAACTAAATGATAAATGAAATAAGAAAGCACTAGAAAGAAAAAATAAAATGAAAAGCTAGTTCTTTGAGAAGATCAATAAAATTGACAAACCCTTAGCTAGACTAACAAGGACAAAAAGAGAGAAGATGCAAATACACAAAATAAGAAATGAGGAAGGGGATTTCATCACTGACCCCACAGAAATAGTATTATAAGAGGATACTTTGAAAAATTATATGCCAACAAGATGGATAATTTAGAGGAAATGGACAAATTCCTAGAAACTCACAAGCAGCCTACATTTATGAAAGAAGAAATTGATGAACTCAACAGATCAATGACAAGTAAAGAGATAGAATCAGACATCAAAAACTTCCCAACTAAGAAGAGCCCAGGACCAGACAGCTTCACAGGTGAATTCTACCAAACATTCTGGAAAGAACTAACACCAGTCCTGCTTAAACCTTCCAGAAAATAGAAGTAGAAGGAACATTGCCTAACTCATCCTATGATGCCAACATTACCCTAATACCAAAGCCAAAGACACCACAAGAAAGGAAAATTACAGCCCAATCTCTCTAATGAACCTAGATGTTAAAATCCTCAACAAAGTACTTGCTAATCATATTCAACAACACATCAAATGAAATATACATGATGACCAAGGGCCTTTCATCCAGAGTATGCAAGGATGGTTCAACATAAAAAACTCAATCAATATAATACACCACATAAACAGATTGAAAGAAAAAAATCACACAATCATCTCTATAGATGGCAGAAAAAGCATTCAACAAAACACAGCACCCTTTCTTGAATAAAAACACTGCAAAAGATAGGATTAGAAGGAAACTTTCTGAATATGATAAAGGGTATATATGGAAAACCCACAGCTAACATCATATTAAATGGTGAAATCCTAAAAGCTTTCCCTCTAAGATCGGGAATAAGACAAGGATGTCCACTATCACCATTCCTATTTAACACTGCCTTAGAAGTACTTGCTCAAGCACTGAGGGAAGAAAAAGATATAAAAGGCATCCAAATTGGAAAGGAAGAAGTAAAAATTTCACTATTTGCAGACGACACGATCCTATACATAGAAAGCCCCAAGAAATCTACAACAAAGCTTCTAAAACTTATAAATGAGTTCAGTAAAGTCATAGGTTATAAGATCAATGTGCAAAAATCAAGAGCATTTCTGTACTCCCATAATGATCAATCTGAGGAGGAAATCAAGAAAAAAAAAATACCATTTACAATAGTAACTAAAAGAACCAAATATCTAGGAATAAATTTAACTAAAGATGTAAATGACTTATATGCAGAAAACCACACAGCACTGTTAAGGAAATTAAAGAAGACTTAAATAAATGGAATAATATTCCCTGTTCATGGATAGGAAGCCTAAATACCATTAAGATGTCTATTCTACCCAAACTAGTCTACAGATTTAATGAAATCCCAATAAATATCAACACAGCATATTTTACTGAATTGGAAAAACTACCGATGAAATTTATTTGGAAGGGCAAGAAGCCCCAGATAGCCAAAGATATACTGAAAAAGAAAAATGAAATCAGAGAAATCACATTACCTGACTTTAAAACACACTACAAAGCTACAGTGGTCAAAACTGCATGTTATGGGCACAAGGATAGACATACTGACCAATGGAACTGAATTGAGAGTTCTGATATAGATCCTCACATATAGTCATCTGATATTCGACAAGGCCACTGAGCCTACTCAACTGGGAGAGAATGGCCTCTTCAAAAATGGTGCTTGGAGAACTGGATATCCATATCCCAAAGAATGAGAGAGAAACACCATTTCACACCTTATACAAAAATCAACTCAAGATGGAGCAAAGATCTAAATATAAGAACCAACAGCATAAAGTCCTTGGAAGATAATGTAGGGAAGCATCTACAGGACCTTGTAACAGGAAATGGCTTCATGAACTTCACACCCAAAGCACAAGCAGCAAAAGGAAAAACAGGTAAATGGGATCTCCTCAAAATAAAAAACTTTTGCACCTCAAAGGAGGTTATCAACAAAGCAGAAAGGCAGCATACCCAATGGGAGAAAATATTTGGCAACCATGTATCTGATAGGACCCTAATATCCAGCATATACAAAGAAATCCTACACCTTGAAAATAAAAAGACAAACAACCTATTTTAAAAATAGGCAAGTAACTTGAAAAGGCACTTCTCCAAAGAAGAAATACAAATGGCTAAAAAGCACATGAAAAGATGCTCAATATCACTAGGTGTTAGGGAAATGCAAATAAAAACTATGAGATACCATCTTACACCCATTAGAATGACTATTATTAAAAAATAGAGGACTCTACAAGTGTTGGAGAGGATGTGGAGGAATGGGAACCGTCATCCACTGCTGGTGGGAATGTAGAATGGTCCAGCCATTGTGGAGGACAGTCTGGCGGTTCCTCAAAAAACTAACTATAGAACTGCCATATGATCCAGCAATTCCATTGCAGAGTATATACCCAGAAGAATTGAAAGCAAGGACACGATCAGGTATATGCACAACAATGTTCATAGCGGCATTATTCACTATTGCCAAAAGCAGGAATCAACCCAAATGCCCATCAACAGATGAATGGATAAGCAAAATGTGATACATACATGCAGTGCAGTAT
>PVKH010014264.1:0-16552 GCA_004027955.1 Chaetophractus vellerosus
ATTTCACCAGTATTTCCACTAGTGTTCCTTTTCTATTCCAGATACCAGATTGCATTTAATCATCATGTCTCTGTAGTCTGTAACAGTTTCTTAGTCTTTCTTTGTATTTCTAGACTTTAATACTTTTGAAGAGTACTGGTCAGGTATTTTGTAGAATGCTCCTTAATTTGGGTTTGTCTGGTATTTTCTCATGATTATACTGGGATTGTGATTTGGGGGGAAGAACACCACAGAAGTGTGAGGTGCCCTCATTCCATCATGTCAGGGGGTACCAGTTATCACTGATGATGCTAACCTTGATCACTTTAAGATGGTATCTGCCAGATTTCTTTACTATAAAATTATTTAAAGTATTTTTCCAGTTCCATATTCTGTTCTATGGAAGAAGTCACTAAGTCTGGCACATGTTCAAGGGGAAAGGAATTAAGCTCCAGTATAGACTGATGGTTATTTTATTTATTTTATTTTATTTTATTTCATTTGCATTATAATTCAATACTAGCATTATTTTATTGTTCACATTGTTCCAGCTTTGGCCAATGGGAGCTGTGTCCTTTTGACATGCCCTCTTTTTTTTCCCTTGGCACTTCTGTAATTTCTGGCATTATAAGATGCTCTGGCTTATCTTGTGTTTTCTCTGCCCCATCCTAGAATCAGCCATTTCTCCAAAGAGCCCTGTTTCTTTTAATGGAGAACAGTATTTTGAACCCAAGATTTGAGTACTATTTAATGCTCGTTATCAATTAAAATTGATTGTTCTCTTCCTGTTTCATCTGATTGTTCAACATATCTAAATAGAATCTTTTCACTACTTTTGCTGATTTTGTAGCTTTTTTAAATCTAGAAGTTGTGATTGCTGAAATAGAATCAAGAAAGAAGATAAAGAAATTTATCTTCCTGCCATTTTGAATAAGGCCTTAAAAATAAAGTGATGATCAAAGATTTTGCTAGGTGTAGGTGGGGGTTAGGTTAGAGAAGAGTATGAATTATCTTTTTAAATATGTTTATTGAAAGGAAATTAATATTCATGTTTAAATAATGAAATACCTTAACTTATGCTAAAAGCCAAAGTAAGAGTTAAAATTGCTAGTAATCCTCATAACACCTCATAGTGCTCTGTTTTGAATGCATTGACTTCTTTAGGCCCCAACTACTTTTTATGAAATAATATTGGGTCAGACTGTCTGAATTTTTATTCTAGCCTGCCATTGTAATGAAAGTATAGAGTAAAGAGTTTTCATGGTCTAAGGAATAGAAGCTTTGGGAGAATTTATCATGTAAATTCATACATTCAACAAATTTATTGACTGTCAAACATTATGCAGAGTCAGATATAAAGAATAAATATTACAATCATGCCATTGACAGGAATATTTTGGGGGAGGCAAACAAAGCTTATGTTCAACTGTGTTCTGAAGGGCAGAGGAGTTTTCTGACTTTTAGGCTCAATAAGAATTGAGATCTTACATGAAAACTGCTTCTATATTACATTTCCCACTTTCTTAAAACCATAGTTCATACTACTGGAGCTGCCTGGCTACTGCATCTTTATCAAAATGAAGTTTAGAGGAACAGTATATAGCCCATTGACTGAATTTTCTTCATCTTTTAAAATCATTATTGTATTCAAAAGTTTGTTCTTGTACTTTATTTTGACACCTGTACTTTTTCTTAGATAAATTTATAGGCGATACCCTTTGAATGTGTGTGTGTGTGTGTGTTTGCAAGTAACTTTTAGTATTCTGAACTCATTAAAACTGGCCCATGCTGTCCATTCAGAATCCATGCTCACCATGATTGAAAATCAGTCATAGTCTGCCAGGTTTGGTAACAAGATGTTTTCTTGTAGTCAGTAATTACAAAGATTTTTAAAAATTTTTTATTAAGACCTGGAATTGCCAGAAGAATAAAGATGAATGGGGATCAAAAATATGTCTCACTCATATTTGTATGATTGTTTTGTAAGTCCACAACTTCTAATAAAAATATATATTTAAAAATATATGTATATATATCTCACAGCTTTTAACCTTTTGTTATCTTTTAAGCCATGTAAAAGTGCTTTCTTAAAAAAAAAAAAAAGAAAATCTTGAAACTGAACTAGAAAAATACCTCCAGAATCAGGTGAAACTAAGTTTGAAAGCAAATGTTTCCTTTTTTCTATTTCTGTAACTTCTGTTTATATTTTGTTCTTAATGTTGTCATAGATGAAAATGTCAGGACATTAATCAAATGAGAATGCTCTTCTGTCTTGCTAGGCTAAGGCACTGATGAATAAAAGAGAATGAGACCCAGGACAGTAAATATTTAGAGTGTAATGATATATGTTCATTTTGTTTTGTTTTATTTTTAGTCTAATCTGATTTTGTCTTTTAAACATTGCATTTTAACTTGTTTATGTTTATAGTAATTTCTAATTTATTTGGACTTACTTATACCATCTTCTACCATGCTTTTACTTCGCTTTTATTTCTCCTTTTCTACTTTAAACAGAGATTGTGTTCTATATTTCTCTGTCCCTCTTTTCCCTCTATTTGTTAAACGATTATATATTCCGTTAAAAAAAAAACTTTAGTGGCTACATATGCATTTTTAACATATGTAGTAGGTTGGGTTGTGGCCTCCAAAAGATATGTTCACCTTAAACACAGGATATGACTTTATTTGGAGTAAGGATCTTTGCAGATAAAATTAAAATAAGTATGTTGAGATGAGATCATCCTGGACTGTGGTGGACCCTAAATCCAATGATGAGTGTCCTTATAAGAGTCAGAAAAGGTGAAGGTACAGAGGCACAGAGGGGAAGACTACATGAAGGCAATGGCAGAGATTGGAGTTATCCAACTACAAGCCAAGGAATGCCAAGGGTTGCCACCAACCACCAGAAGCTAGGAGAGAGGCATGGAACAGATTTTCCCTCAGAGCTTCCAGAAGGACCAACCCTGCTGACATTTTGATTTCTGGCCTCCACAACTGTGAGAGAATAAACTTCTGTTGTTTAAGCCACCAAGTTTGTAGTAATTTGTTACCATAGCACTAAGGAGCAAATACAACATGCATACTGGCTTATGAGAGCTATCCATAGTATAAGGACCATAGAATGTCTAAACTCCAATCATCTTTTTCTCCTCTTTCAGTTTATTATATATCTAAGATGTTTGTTTGACCTTGGTTTTAACCCCCTTCACATCCATATTAATCTTTCATTTTTTTCATTTTGTTTTAGTTTGTGCTCAAATATACGTATTTACTAGTTTTGTTGGTAGCACAATTCATTATTTACAACCCATTCCTTAGGAAATTTTTTCTCTTTTGTAATTTTTTTGTTTTGACGGGGGACAGAGGAACGAGGGTACTATGTTAAAATATGTTTGTGTCAGTCTGACAGCTTTTTGCTCAGCATTTTGAAGATAATATCCCATTATCTTTTTGCCTCTAATGTGACTGAGAAGTTCTGTCATTCTTTGTTCCATTGTGGGTAATCATTTTTTTCTCTTATTTGAGATTTTCTCTGTATTGGCATCTTTCAGTTTCATTGTGATGTTGCTAGATTTGAATTTATTTATTCTACTTTAATATGAGAACTTGTCTTTTTGTTAGTTCTGGAAGATTATAATCTTTGTCTATTGGCTCTTCCACATTCTCTTTATTCTTTTCTTCCAGAACTCAGGCATGTTGTTAGATTTTTCAAATCAATTCTTGGCCTCTTCACTTTTCACCATATTTTCCATTTCGATGTCTCTGTTCTCTACTCTGTAATTTTCTTAAATCTTATTTCCATTCATTAATTCTGTTATCACTTATCTAATATGCTGTTTAACACACCTTTTAGTTTTTAAATTTCAGTGACCATGTTTTTAATTCTAGAAGTTCTATTTGGTTCTTTTCAGGTTTGCTTGTTCTTTTTTTCAGTTTCTATCATCATTTTAAAGATTTCTACCTTATGATCTCTGTTTTAGTTTAAGCAGATACCATGAAATGTGTTGGCTTAAGCAGTGGGAATTTATTAGCTTACAGTTTAAGGTTATGAAAATATCCAAATCAAGGCACCATCAAGGCAATGCTTTCTTTCCAAAGACCAGCTGTCAGTGATCTTGGCTCCTCTGCCACGTGGCAAGGTACATGGTGGCATTTGCTGGTCTCTCTTACCTCTTCTGGGTTTCATTGATTTCAGCTTGCTTTGGTGACTTTCTCTCTCTGTATTCATTCTGTTTATAAAGGACTCCAGTAATAGGATTAAGTCCCATCCTGAATGAGATAGGTCACACCTTAACTGAAGTAGCTTCATCAAAAGGCCCTACTTATAATGGGTCCACACCCACAGGAATGGATTAGATTTAAGAACATGTCTTTCTGGGGTACATACGGCTTCAAACTACCACAGTCTTTTTTAGTTTGTTTTACTGTCTCAAGTTCTTGGGGTACTAATCTTCCTGTTTGTAGTGCTCCATGCTTCATGGTGGATTATTTTCTCATATGGTTTACAATTTTATTTTTGTTGCTATCCTTAGCAGGTGGTATTTCTTCAAGTGGAAGAACTGTGTCCTGGGCTTTGGGTTCATCCTTACAGAGCAACTAGGGTCCTAGGAGTTCCAGGAACAGTTTTTGTATTAAAATGTCAGCTTGGGTTTCCTATATGCAATGGGTAGAGTTAATTTACATTAGATGCTTAAACTTCAGGCTTAAAGTTTAAATTTCTCATGGAAGACTTAAAAAAAAAAATCCAACCCAGAGTAATGGGCAGACAACAAATGTTCCTTGCTGCTGTCCCAGACTAGAAGGCTAAAGTTTTCTTGGCCCACTTTACTCAAGGGGTAGACATTGCAGGGTTCCTGGCATTATGTTTGGAATTCAGTTCCAGTTTCCTGTCTCACTGGGACTCAAGGAAATGGTCCCTAGCCATTAGACATCCCTACTCCCAGTGATGTTTGTTAGCCTATGCCCTTACTGCTCTGGCTTTAAATTCCTCTCTTCATTTCTGAAACTTGAGAAATTTACTTTCTTCCAAGCTGAGCTCTCTATTAAATATATATATAGTTACACATATATTTACATAAAACATGTGTGTGTGTATATGTATATATCCAACACTTCTGTGTGTTTGGAATGGGAAGGAAGTCTGCCAATCTACCATTCTCATTTCAAACTGCTAGCCACAAGTACCAGAGTTATTAGGGGTCTGCTGTTTTATAAATTCCAGTTGATTCAAGATCATTCTTATATAGACGTTCTCCCTAGAATTCAGCTACACTTTATACTATGGGTCAGGAAACTGAGGAATTATACTATGACATAGATTCATATATGGCATCTAGATACACCATGGAATTCAGTTGTATCTAGATTGAACATTGTCCCCTGCCACAATAGAAAACAAAGTTGCATGGAGCAACATGTAATGAGGCTAAGATTTGGGGCTGAGAACATTTTGAGTGACTGGGCGGTCTTCATTTCATAGCCACAGACCGTAGGCATAGCTCAAGTAAATGTTGCAATGACCAGGGTAACAGGGAGGGTGAGAGTTAGTATAGCTCACTTCCTTTAATTTATTAGAAAAATTCATTCATGGGTTATTTTGGGGGACAAGGAACAACTTTTGATTTTATTCCTATTTACTCATGTGAATGAAGCAGTTAGTGTTTCATGGCCCTTTTAGAAAATGTAATATGCCTGTAGGGCAAATAACTCAGAGTAGCTGAGAGAAGAAATGTATAGTTAATAAATCATTTCATCCATAAGCATTCCACTTAATATATATTATATAATGATCCTTAAGATACTCCATATAATCAATACATTAAAATTATATATGTGTGTGTGTATAAATATAAATAGGCACCTCCCAAGACACTATTTAATATATCACTAAATGATAATACACTTTGTTGGATTGTGCTAACAGCATAATAGCATATTTGCTGGAGTACTTGTTTTAAAGTTAAGGAGTGGCTTATAATGGCAAGACTGTTTTTAGGCATAGAAAATGCTAGCCATTCAAGTGTCAGGTGTCTAAGAAAAAATTAGATCCATCAGATGGGAACACACTTTAAATAATTGTGACCACATTTGTTTTGCTTGCTTGTCACCTAGTTACCCACAGGACATTACAAAATTGCAGGCGCGGAGAATATGTGGAAATTTGCCTGATATCAAACAGCTGAAAAAAATTGTTTGGCTCTGGTGGTGGGAAACTTATCTGTCCAGAAAATAAGTCCCCAGCTCATTGCAGCCTTTTTACTGCATTGAATTCATTCAACATACTTTCTTTGCAACAGGCAATTATAGTATGAAAGGATTCAGTTTAATTCTGGATGTGTTCAAGTTTCCTTAGGCAACTACTGAATGCCACCATTTCTAGAAATGTAAAGTTACTTTTAGTTTTATTTATTCATTCAATTAAATTCAACAAACTAGGTCAAAGGCGGTAATGAGCAGAACACAAAGAAAAGGAGGGAAGTAATGAAATATTAGAGAGTAAAGACATATATTACTTAAGTGCATGGGTCTGTTTACTATCTGTGTGACCTCGAGCTAGTTAACTTTCCTAAGCATCAGTTCCATGGTTAATGATAATTAATAATACTTCTCAGATCGGGTGGGGGTGTAGCTTAGTGGTTGAGCTCCTGCTTCCCATGTATGAGATCCCGGGTTCAATCCTGGTACCTCCTCAAAAAAAAAACCCCAAGAAACAACAACAACAACAAAAACACCTCTCTCACAATGTTTTTATGAGGAATAAATAAGCATTTAAAGCACTAAGGAGAACACCTGGTATGTAATTTCTTAATGATAGTAGCTATTATCATTATGTGGTGTAACGGTAGATCATAAAATGTCAAATACTAGATTTATTTGGATTTTAACTTGTAAACAAAGTTTACAATGAGCTTATTTTATACTTTATAAAAATATATAAAATTGAAATTTTCTGAGGCCTAGAATATAAAACTAGTGGGCAGCTGGTATTCAAAACTTGTAAGTTGAGGTACATTCTTGAAAGATTAACTTGGGAGATAGCAGGAAGAAAGAGCTGAGGATTAGAAAAGCTTTGTTCTTAATTTTGAGTCATGAAGAGCAAGGCAAGTTAACATTCCTTAATATCTTAAAAAAAAAAAAAAAAAAAAAAAAAAACCTGAAATAGGCTGAGAAATGTGCCAAACTTTCCAAAGGCTTTAATTTGAAGAGGTCCAATTGCATTGTCTTTTAAAGGTGGAGTATTGCTTTCCAATTCAGGATCTAAGAGATATTGTGCACGTTTTCAGTTTTATGCCAACTTTCTCAGTTTTATGAGCAGACTCCTAATGCCCAAAGGGAATTGTGTTCTGTCATTTATTGCCTGTGGGAGGGGTTGTTGCTAAGAAACAGAATTCCTAATACATTCTGAGGAAAGAGCTTGTCACTTTAGTGATGCACTGAGAATAAAATGCAGTGAAGCTTATGCATTTTCAAAATCTGAGGCTGTTACTAGCCAAAAAAGATTGCAGCTCTGGCTGATTAGACATAACTCATCTGATTATGTGAGACTCAAAAAAACAAACCTTAAAAGCCCATATTATTGATTCTCTAAAAGGACATATGACATACCAAATCATTCTTTTGTGGGTGTTTGAAGAACAAAAGGAAAAGAGCTATAGAGTTTGAAGGATAGGAGGAAACAAACATGTACTGAGTACTTCATACAAGCTGCGGGCTGGGTTCCCACAGCTATCTTCTCACTCTCCATGATAATCTGTGAAGCAGTAGCATTACTTCCTTTTTTTCAGATAAGGAATAAATTCATCTGAAACTTGACTAAATTCACAAGGCTGTTAAGTGTCACAGGAGGGCTCATAACTTCAAGGTTCTGTTTTCTGACTCCAAGTGCAGAGTTATTGCCACTATATTTACCATCTGTCATCCTCTGTTTTCAGAGACTGACGGGGGGGCGGGGTCAGAGTTAGAACACAGCTGCAAAGCAGACTGGGCAAATTTTATAATGTCATGACACAGACAGATTTCTAAGAAGGGAGGTTTCTGTGGTTTCCTTTGTCTGCTAAAGGTCTGCTTCCTCATCATTTTTCATCCTCTACGGTGCTACACCCTCAGGTGAATGTATATTCTTGCCAAAGACCTCTAAAGTACAGATTGTAGGGAATTTTTTATAGTTTTTCAGTGACAGTAAGATATGGTATGATGTAGTATGCTCCCTGAAATGACTGGGACCTCTCAGGGTCCTTCCAATCCTGTTTCTGTTATACCACCTGTTTTCAGACTTTTACCCTCACCTTCTCAGCACTCAAAACAGTTTTCTTTAAATAATCAGATTCATAAATAGCTTGGGGGAATACCATTATATTCAGAAGTAGGAAGATTAATTCAACAAATATTGAGAGCATACTATGTGACAGACAGTGTTACAGGGACTGGAATGTCAGAATAGATAAAAGTTCCTATTTTCATGGACCTTGTCTTGCAGAGCAAGAGGGAAATATATAAGATAATATCAGATAGTGATACATGCTATGCCGAAAATAAAGCAATGTAAAGGGATGGAGAGCGAGTGGAATGGGGCAGGTGGTCACTGAAAGCCTCTCCAAGAGCCTGCCGTTTGAACTGAGACCTAAGACAAAGGAAGGAGCAAGCTATGCAACATTCTGGGGGCAGAGTATTTGAGGCAGAGAATATAGCAAGTATAAGGCCCTGCAGTGGACTCTAGTTAGTTATTTTGGGCAAAGCATGGACATAGCGCAAGAGTGGAAAAGGTTGACAGAAGTGCATTTTATCAGGCCTTGTACGCCATGTAGAAGGGTTTGGATTTTATTCTGGGTATGATGGGAAGCCATTGGAGAGTTCTGACCTACAATTGACGTGCTCTCTGCTGTTGGAAGATAACTGACTGCTGCTTGAAGAATCGGCTGTTGAAAATGGAAGCTGGAAAACCTTTGAGGCTATTAATGTACTCAGCTGAGAGATGATGGTGACTCAGTCTAGGGTGTTAGTAATGGAGATGGATAGAAATGGGAGGATAGAGGCTAATGCTTACAGTTTTTTCCTAAAGGATTGCTGATGGGTTGCTTGAGAAGTGTGAGGTAAAGGAGAGGACTCAGGGACTCTAGACAAGTGCTTGGCAATTTATCACTTTCTTCATAGTTAAAAAAAACAAAACCTACCCTGCTGAAGATAACCCAATCATTTCTGTCACTCTTCAAAACTCAGCAGCAATAAATGGTGTATATATTTGTACTTGCATGTACTGATGGAATTTTAAAAATTGAAGCTTTAAAATGTTTTCTTTTAAGTCATTATTTTTATCACAAAAAGAGAAAAGCAAATATTCCCTTAACTGTCAGAATATTTAAAAAAGAAAAGTAAAATTGAAAGACGTTAAAAAAAAACCCACCACAAATGATATTTGGATTACATGAATCATTGAAAAGAGGTGTCAGAAGCTTAAGAATATTCTGTAAATGATTTTTGGTTCACATGGAGCAGAAAATCTACAATGAAAAAGTCAAAATAATAAAAGTACAAAATGAAAAAAAAGTAAGAACATTTAGCTTATGGGTCTCTGTAATGGTTTGACAGTTTTATGTAATAACAAATTCCAAAAATATAAATTGAATCATGCTTGTAAACTGATCTGTTCATCCGGGCATGATTGGGTTATGATTAGGGCGTTAACTATGCCACACCAGTAGGGCGTTGAGCCCTGCCCCTTGGTGGTTGTGGTCTCAAGTATAAAAGGCAAGGCAAAAGACAGAGGGAGCAGATTTGATGTTGGAGAGGATGCCCCAGGAGAATAGAAATGAGCCATTCACCTGGTAGTCTACAGCTGACCTTGTGGAGGAAGCGCTAAGCCCTGAGAGAAATGCAGCCCCGGGAAGGAGAGGAACCCAAAGGCCTGAGCCCTGACAGACGTCGGCAGCTGTCTTGCTCCAACATGTGGACTTTGGTGAAGGAAGAAACTTATGCTTTGTGACCTGGTAACTGTAAGGTTCTACCCCAAATAAGTACCCTTATAAAGACCAACCTATTATTGGTATATTTGCAAAGGCACCCCTTTGGCTGACTAATACAGTCTCCAAGTAGTACAGGGATTTGGATACATCTGAAGAATAAAACAAGAAGAGAAGCACAAAGTAAACATGTGGCATGCACACTGTGAGAAATGGAAGGAAAAGAATTTGTCATGAGCTAGAGGAAAAGGGAGACCATATAGTGGAACATAGGATATTCCCTCTGGTGCAAATTCAAGAAAATCGCCATCAGAAGGTGCTGTCCGTGATTCCAAAGCCAAATGCATAGAAAAAGAGACTTTTCTTAGAGTAATATATTAAATTACTTACTATAATCAAATTGCTGCCTAAGAGTACATGCTTAAAGATGAAAACAGCTTTCACCAGTAAGCTACCCAGCAGTCTAGACTGGACATTTATCCCCAGTACCCCACCACCCTAGAATCATCCGTTCTTGTCTTCTAGTCATAGCTTCATGCTTTTGTTTTATACTAATCCCTCTCCCAATGGTTACAGTCTTGGTGGGATTATCCTGCCAATACTGAACTCATTAAAGTGAACAATGGCTTCTTGAAGCCTCCCTGCTGGTTTCAACTGCCTAGATTCCCAGAATAGCCTCGTTCCCATCCCTGTTGAAACCTGGTCTTCAGCTTTTCCTTAGCTAACATCAGCTGTCATATACTGCTTTTTTTTTTTGCTGAATTAGCTGGTGTTGGTTTCAAATGAAGAATTCTGATATATAGTTAAATTGTATCCTGGTTTTAATAAAAATCTGTTTTTGAGCATTTAACAAAAAAACTGTAGAAGGTACTCTTGTGCTATCTAAGTTCCTGGTTATTGCTATGACTTCAGAAGGTCATGGCATTAAGGATCTGGGTATTTAGAAATGGCTTTAGGTGCCACATTATTTCTCATGACTTTCTCAGTGAGACAGTGTGATTTAGGTATCCATTCAATGTAATGCTACCCTTATTCCTTTATATAGTTTAAAACAACTATACGTCTTATACATTTTTGAAGGTCCATATTCAGTTTATGTTGCATTTTCTGTCTTTGAAAGTGTTCAAAATTTGTTAAAATGCCACCTTTTCGCCTGTGGTTTGCTGTCAAGAGAAATGTTAGAAACCCAGATTAAACACAGGGTAGAGACAGGGTGATCAGACTTACAGAAATGTGTGGATGTGTGGTTTGACTGAGGATTGGGCACAGCTTGCCTAACATTCAGCATTTTAGGCTGATGAAAACATGTTTTGGAAGATGGGAAAGGGAAAGGGTATTTAGCTCTCTTTTCTCTAATTTTTGTTTAACATCTTCAGCATGTTATTCTTTACAAAAAGCCTGTTGCTTCCATGTTGCTCCTTAGTTGAAATGAAGAACCTACAATTTAAGCAAGATATTCAGTGATACAGAAGGAGAATAAAGCCATTAAAGAGAAAGCCAACTTAATTTGTAAGTGACATGAAAGGCAGAAGGAGTAGGAAGATAATTAACTTATGCAACCAAGTTCATGCAGAAGGAGGGGTGGGGTGGGGCAACTTGTGCTTTAATTTGCCATAGGCATTGTACCAGCAAAGTATGAGCTGTGTTTTATATAAAATAATAAGATGCTGAATGCTATCACTGAGACTGCATTTCTTCCAGTATTGAGTCGTGGTTGGAGAATGGTTTTGAGAGATAAACTAGTCGACTTACTTGCTGCTAAGCCCACCACCTCAATAAATATATATTTTTTATCACCCTTAATTGTTAGAAGGAGCCCTTCTTCTCAGTCCTCAGGTTCTATGAAGAAACTTCCACTACCAGCTCTTCTGTCATCCCTTACTCCAAATGAGGAGAAATAACTATCTGATTGTAGCGCTTGCTGGTTCAGCCCTGTCAGGTTTATCCCTGGCTACCCTACCCTCAAGTCAGGTGCATTCTACTTTCTCTCCTGTACCCTTATGCAGTAAGTGCACCTGGGTCAGGCAAGAACCCACCTTGTGCATGGAATTCTTTGTCCTTGGTATCAGGGCTCAACAGGTATGAGGAATTTCCTTTTGGTGCTAAGGGTTATCTGGAGACCCAGTTTCCTTGACACATAGATCCTAAGTTCCAGCCCTGGGAAGCAAATGGGAGGGATTCCATCCAGAGGTCAACCTGGTTCAAGCCAACTCTAAATGCTTTGAAGAAATCAAAGCAGTATAGGGGGAGGAAGGTGGGGAGAAAAGAGAACAGATAGGGTAGTTAGGGAAGGCTGCTTTGAGGAGGTGACATTTAAACTGAAACATGAGTATTATGAAGGAGAAAGCCAGCCTGAAGACTTAGGGACAATTGTTTCTGACAGAGGAAGCAGCAAATGTGAAGGCCCTGAGGTGGGAACCAGCTTGGATGTTCCGGGAATAGTAGAAAGGCCAGGATGAGAGAGTGACAGGACCTGAGGTCAGAGTGAGAGGCAAAGGCACATATAGAGCCTTTGAAACCATGGTAAGGAGCTTGGATTTTATTCTGAGCAAAATGGGAAAGCATTGGAGGGTACTGAATACAGAGTGACGTGATCAGATTTATATTTCCAAAAGACCACTCACCCTCTTTCACAAAGATGGCGCCGAAAGCAAAGAAGGAAGTGCCTGCCCCTCCCAAAACTGAAGCCAAAGCAAAAGCTTTGCAAGCCAAGAAGGCAGTACTGAAAGGCATCCACAGCCACACAAAAAAGAAGATTCACACCTTCTGGCAGCCTAAGACGCTGTGTCTCAGGAGACAGCCCAAATATCCTCGGAAAAGCACCCCCAGGAGAAACAAGCTTGACCACTATGCGTCATCAAGTTCCCCCTGAACGCTGAGTCAGCCATGAAGAGGACTGAAGACAACAACACACTTGTGTTCACTGTGGATGTCAAGGTCAGCAAGCACCAGATCAAACAGGCTGTGAAGAAGCTCTATGACATTGTTGTGGCCAAGGTCAACACCCTGATCAGGCCTGATGGAGAGAAGAATGCATACATTCGACTGGCTCCTGACTATGATGCTTTGGATGTTGCCAACAAATTGGGATCATCTAAACTGAGTCCAGCTGGCTAATTCTAAATGTAAGTTTTTTGACCATTAAAAAAAAGAAAAAAGACCATTCACTGTGCAATGGAGAAGAGATGGAGGGAGGCCAGGGAGTGGTAGTGGTAAAGATGGTGAGAAGTAGACAAATTTGGGATACATTTTGAAGATAAAATTGATAGGTCTTGATAAAGGATTGGAAGTTGGATATGAAGGAAAAAGAAGAAATTAAGGATGCTGTTTTAGTTTCCCAACTACTAAAGCAAATACCATACAATGATTTGGCTTAACAACAAGAATTTTTTGGCTCACGGTTTCAGAGGCTAGAAGGCTTGCTTCCTCCCAAGGTCGGTATCTTTTGGCTGGCTGGAAACCTTTGGGGTTCCTTGGCTTTTCTGTCACCTGGCAACACACATGGCATCTTCTCTCTTCTGGGTTCTGTCGACTTCCAGCTCTTTGCAGCTCCCTGTGTCCAAGCCCCATGGCTTTCTCTTCTGTGTCCAATTTCTTTTGCTTATGAGAACTTCAGCTGTAATGGACTAAGGGCCACCCTCATTCAGTTTGGGCACACCTTAACTGATAATATCTTCAAAGTCCTGTTTATATATAGGTTCACACCCACCGAAAGGGGTTGGAGCCTAAACATACCTTGCATGAGGGAAAATATTCAATCCCCAACAGATGCCTCCTAGGTATAGAGGCTGAGCAACTGGGTGATGGTGGTGCCATTGACTAGGATGGGTAAATAGGGGGAGGAGTGGTGGTGAGAGGCAGAGCAAATATTGAGCAAACCTCTTCTTCCTCATGAAGCCTGAGGCTTTTATTTCTCATGAAACTTTCCTAGCATGTAATAAGAATGAGTCCCACTAACCTTAACACCTGAATGTGCTCACTTCTAGCCAGCTCCACTCATGCAAAAGACTGCATCAGTTTTTGAGCAATCAGAGCTTGGGAAGTATTTTATCAGTGCATCACAGGGCATAGATACGAGCTACTCAGATGGTTGAGTTAGGAAGGATTCCAAATATTATCTGAAACCTCTTATGTCTGACATTCAAGCCTTGCTGCTAAGCCTGCCAGGCTGCTTAAAAGTGGCGAACTTGGGAGTGAATGTAGCTCAAACGGTTGAACTCCCACCTCCCACATGGGAGGTCCTGGGTTCGGCTCCCAGTGCCTCCTGAAAAAACAAAGACAAACAACAAGCAAAACAAATGAAAAAGCCAACTCAGGGAAGCAGGTGTGACTCAGCGGCCAAGTGCTAGCTTCCCACATACGAGGTCCTGTGTTCAATCCCTGGCCCCAGGTACCTCAAAAAAGAAAAAAAAAAAGGTGAACTCCTCTCAGGCCTTGCCGACCTACAAGCTGGCTTCTCCCCGAGCCCACAGTCCCCTCAGCCCTGTCTGTATACATCTGAACCCAACTCTGGACATGCTGCCTTGTTCTGTTTTTGTTTTTTTCTACACTTAGGTCTGTAGGCACAAATATGAAAAGCAGGGGTGTGGTCCAATTCCAAACACCTATGTGAATATTAGCTCCATCCTGGCTAGAATCCTTCAGTTGGAATAACCACCCATTGGTTCCAGTTTTATCCCCTGGTGACACATTCCCTTTTTACTCAGTAAAAGGGAAACTCAGTAAAAGTAAAAGCTCAGTAAACTCAGCTTTGTCCTAATACCAACTCTGTTTTCATGAAAACATGATTAAGTTGAAGCCTAAACATCAATAAACAATACTATTTCCTTGTATATTAATCCTCTGAATATAAACCATATCCTAGCTGCTGCCACAGATCAGTGTTTCCAATGTTGCTGGGGAACTGGTCTCAAAATCCTACGGAGACTGCTCTCTAAGAATCTTTGATTGTAAATTGGTCACAGGTCCTAGAAGAGAATATTCACATTAATGCAAAGAAACCATTAGGACAGGGTTTTGTCCAAATTCTCAAGATCTTCCTTTTTAGTTTAGTAAGTGATCTTACTTTCTACTCGAATAAGTGAAACATAATAGAAAAAGTAGTTCTAGAGGGGACTATCACTGACTTAGAAAACAGAACTGGGCAACTTTGTATCTTTTTTAGCCTGTTGTTTACAAACACTACAACATAACATCTGATTTGTTTCATTACAAAAATCCGTGGCCAAGACCGTTTTGGTTTTAACTTTTTTTTTTTTTTTTTAGTTTTTATAAATGGTTTTATTTGGGGTAAAAGCTTACAGTCCCAAGGTCATGGAAAGTCCAACTCAAAGTGCCATAAGAGGTACTTTCTCACTATGGTGGGCGATCGCTGCCAGGTTTCAGTCTTCACTTCTGGGCTTCCTCTTCCTCTTGAGACTGTTGACTCAGCTTCTACCTGATCTCAGCTGCAGGCTGGTATAGGGCTTGTCTCTCAGGGCTTCCTTTATCAGTCTTGACTCTCTTCCCAATGTTCGCTGTAAGCTATCAGGCAAAAATCACCTTTAGCAGTTTAGCTGTTTGAGCCTTCACCTTTCCGTCACTTGGTAGGATCAAAAATAATAAAGTTTTCTCCTGTGTATCTGTATCAGTCGAGTGTCCATTTATATCAGACCTACCAAGGGGGCGGGGACTCAACCCGAGTCACTCCTTACTGACATGGTCAAATCATAAAAGCCCTCAAAGCAATTTTAACAGCTAACCTAATCAAAGGCCCCTCAACTGAATTTAATGCAATCAAATGGTATCACACCCAGAGGAATAGATTGGTTTACAAACATAATCTTTCTCTTTTTGGAATTCACAAATAATCTCAAATTGCCACAAGCTGGTGGAGAAGCCATGATTATTGTCCCTTTTATTCAAATGAGGAAACTGAGGCACAGTAAGGCAATTTCTTCCCATAAGTGAAATTGTTGCATGTAGTTTTTACTTTTACATATACCACATTATTTGATCAAAATAATGATTGATTAAGGTAAATTAAGTCTTAATTCTAAAATGAACTATATTTATGGTGGCATGAGTCACCCTACAACATGAATTTAGGTCACTAAATCACTTATTGGATGGTGGACTATGGCAGTCCACTGCTGAAGCTCAGGTCTACTCTGTATCCTAAGCACTTAGTACAATTGTGCATTGTTTAGATACTTATCAAATTCCTATCGATTCATCAATACTCATCAACTTATTAATGCTTATCAACTTTCTACTTTTCCAATTTATGTAAAAGCCATAAAAAATGTCTTGCCAGATAAGAACAACCACTACCAAAGTAATTCAGCTCCATAGTCTAAGAACCCACTGGAGCTTAGTGGGTAAGAACCAGCACTCTGGAGCCAGATAGTTTGGATTCAAGGCCTGGCTATATCACTTCTCAGATGTGTGACCTTGAGCAAGTTACTTACCCTCTCTGTGCCTTAGTTTCTTCACCTTAAAATGGGAGATAACCACATGTGGTTTAATTTTTTATTTTTTTCACTATTTTTTTTAATTTAATTTTTAAAATTTTTAAAAAGATACTAGGGGGATGGTTGGGGGAGGGAGCAGGTGAACACTGGGATTGGTGGGTACAT
>PVKH010014265.1:0-16548 GCA_004027955.1 Chaetophractus vellerosus
GCTCTTGCAAAGTTACCTGTCACTTAAAGCTCAACCTTTATTCTGAGTACATAAAATATATGTGTGAGCTGCATGGAATTAGGGAATTAGGCTATAATGTCCAAATACCTGCAAGAGGACACTCCCTCCTATTTTCATAGCATTTTCAATTTTTTTGGTATAATTGCTGTCCTTGATGGAGAGCTCCCGCAGCCTGGAGCCTTCCATCTGCCGGATCCAGTTGTGTGCTTGCTTATGAGGATCGATCAGCAGCGGCCACTGGCGGCTATTCTTGATCAAGATGGCATTCTCTGCTGAAAACTGATCAAGAGGCAGCCCCTGATTGCGCCATCGGCGGATCTGGAATGAGAACATCAGTGCTTTCGACACTTTTATTTCATAAGCCTTTTCACAATGTTTAGTGCCCTACAGGGTCCTGAAGGATTCCTGCCTTTAGAAAATCAAATAATCTTTAAAAGAACTAAGGAAATTAACAATTTAAAGGAACTTGGACATGACATTTTTGGTAAGGTGAATCATCACTCACGAAATTATACTTTTCTGTTCATCAGGAAGGACATTTAGAAAGCTCACTGGGAGACAGAAAAGAAATACAAGATAGAGTTTTTGTTTTTTTATTTTTGGTTTTTATTTTAGGTATGGGGGCGCTAGGGATTGAACATGGGACCTCGTATGTGGGAATCCCACGCTCAACCACTGAGCCACATCGGCTCTCCTGAGTATTTTTTTTTTTTTTGCTTGTTTTTGCCTTTTTTGTTGTTGTTTTTAGAGGTATCAGGAACTGAACCTGGAAACTTCCATGTGGGAAGCCAGTGCTTAACTGCTTGAGCCACCTCCACTCCATAAGATAGAATATTTATTTACAAGGATTTTGGGCTTCTAATGGAAGCAATAAAAAACACATATGAAATGGCAATAATATAGAATTATACAAGAAAAGAATCGCTATTCTATTGAGCGCCTACCACCTGACAAACACGTATACACGTTACCCAGTTAAATTACCATCACAATCCTCATGTCTCAAATGAAGGATCTGAGGCTAAAAGGGGTTGATATCTGCCTATGGTCATACTCTGTCAGACCAAGCGGTGGAGCCAGGATTTGACTCAGAGTTGCCTCCAGGCCTGATGAGCGTACATAGCCTCTCCTTGCCTGCTCTTCCTTTCTCAAGCCAATATCAGCAGATTGGGAAAAAAAGGGCCAGAAGGCCACGGAGGCCAGAGAAGGGGCAGGGCACCAGGGAGCCTTCCAGCAAAAGGCAGCAGGGCCTCCCCAGGAAAAGCCAAAGATGCTTTTTAGGTTTGATGTTTAAACCAGTGAGAAACTACATGCTCTCAAATGCTACATAAAAGGAACTGTGGGAGAGGAGGATAAATCCTGGAAAGTAAAAGCATCTCTGTTGGTTGGAGTGTAGTTTGCATTTGAGTACAGTCAAAGAAGACAGGAGTAAAGGTAGTATGGTGAGAGAAATAAACTCCAAACCCATTAACAATTAGAGTTATACACACACAAAAAAAACCTGTCGGGATTTTGATTGGGATTACAAGGGAACTATAGATCAAATTGGAGAGAACTGGAAATTTTCAGAATATTGAGTCCTCCTGTGCATGAAAATGGTATAACTCTTCATTTCTTTAGGTTTCTTAAATATATCCCAGTAACATTTCACAGTTTTCTTTATGTAAGTTGTGCACATCTTTTGATAGATTAGTTTTGATGCTATGATAAATGGCATTTAAAACATCTCACACCCTCGCTGGTGTAGAGAAATGCAGTTGTTTTTTGTATATTGATTTTAACTCCAAAAGCTTTGCCAAACTTTTATTAATTCTCATAATATATCTGTAGATTATCTTGGATTTTTTATGTACATATTATACCATCTGCAAATAATAATATTTTTGTTTCTTTTATTCCAATCCTAATATGTTCCACTTTTTTTTTTCCCTACTGCACTATAGGATCTCCAGCATAATGTTAAATATAAGTGGACATAGTGGACATTCCCTGCCATATTCCCAATTGCAAAGGAAGATCTTTTGCCAATGAATCATTTCGTCACCTTTGATTTCTTCTTTAACCTGTGATTAGTATAGGAGTATATTTCCTAATTTCTAAAAATATGGGAATTTTCAAAGTGTTTTTAATTATTGACTTTTAGCTTAATTGTGTTTTGGTTAGATAATATATTCTATGATTTCAGTCCTTTGACATTTGCTGAAACTTGATTTGTGGCCCATTTTAAGGTAAATTTTGGTGATGTTCTCAAGGTAATTTGGGAAAAATATCTAAACCAAAAAATGCACACACAATCTGAATTAACAATAGCCACTCCACTAGATAATAAAAATATGTTACTACCTCATGCTTTTGTGACATGACTTCAATTAAAGAAAAGTTGGAAGACAATGGAATGTTGTTTTCAGTGCAAAGATTCTCCCATTTATTCACAATCAACTGGCGAAATTCTGCTGTTAACACTCCACTATAGACAATGCATGCTGCTGAAACAAGTATATCACCTAAAATTCCTGCTAACTTGTTGTCTATTTGGTTGATTGTTTCTTGCCATCGAGTCTGCATGTTAAAATAAAAAAAATGAGTTATTGGTATTTGATATAAAATATAATATTATGAGACATTTTAAAAATCAGTGGTTTCCAAGTTGGATCTATTGTTGCTATTACTATTACTGCTCTCAAGTTGTAACTGTATAAAAATTAATAATGAATAGTATTTAAAAATGAACTTTATTGGAGAGGAATACTATTTCCTATTCCTGGGCTTGTCAAATGTATCATATTTGCTAAGATAGACAGCCATTTTAAATCCTTTGTGGAATGAAGCGGGGTAATTATTTTAAAAGATCAATTCATTATAATATATTATTAATGGTCTTGATATATTATATAATGGTGTTAAATAATATATTATATAATATGCTATATAATAATATTAATAAAATTAACATTTATTGAATCCTTCCTATTAGCCAGACATGTTACTTTGAAAAATCCCATTTGACACTTTCAATAGCCTGTTAAGTAAATATTATTGACTTGATTTTAAGTTCATTTTAAGATGAAACTGAAGCTTACAGAAGTCAAGCAACTTGCTCAAGATCACAGAGCTTCTGAGGGGTGTAGCTGGGATCTGGACCCATATTCTCTGACTCTAAAGCCCTGTTTAAGCCACTATGCTATATTGCCTCTCTCTTCAATCACCCACATGCTTGATTGCTCAATGGAAAAAGCATGCTGAGCAAGAACACTTCTGGAAGCTTAGAATCTGGGATAACGCTGATGTTCCATTGCCTTTCAACATAGACGTGGCTCTCAGGGACATCAGTCAATTTTTGAGGGCTGCAATCTCTCTGTTTTGATTTCATAACCTCCTTCTCCCTGCCCTGGAAAGGAGTGCACCATGATATGTATTTATTTCAACAATTAAACTGAATTAAAATTCTCTTGAGAATTTCATAATGTTCCTTGAGATAGCTGAGGTGAGGTGTAACTTTACCAAGATTCTAGTCTACTCGCTAGGGATTCAAATATAGAATAGGTGGATGAGTTACAGGAGAAATAAAAAGATGAGAAGATAAAAGAGGTCAGAAGATTGGCAGGGCAAATAAAGTTTCCTTTTTCTTTCCTAATGACATTCTCTCCTTTTGACTCCACCTATGCTTTATGCATTTAGCTTGATTCTGTGCTTGAAAGGGAAAACGCAGAACATATTCATTGAAAGGTTTACTTTGGCCTCTTTCAGACCAAAGTGTGCTGACATCTTAGGAACAAGATAAAATAACTTCTAATCTTTGCAGTCTGTTACTATGATTTAAGACTACTTGTTCAGGATTTTTATTTTATGTGAATAGGGTTGTCTACTGATCTCAAAACAAAATTGGGTAGTAAGATAGTTTTAGGAGGTATATGATATAGCTTGCAGTGAAAATAACATCTTGGGGGTTGGTTGTCAGGCCCAGTAGAAATAAATGAAGTTGATATAAAATCCAGGAAAGTCCTGCCTTCTCATCTTCCAGGGCAGTTAGTAAAATAGATGCACACTGCAGGCGCCTGGTAGCCAGATTTTTCCGATTTGCTAATAGTTCTTTTTCACCAACAATATCTTTGTAGGTTGTCTGCAAAGACAGTAGGTGTTCTTCAATCTGAAAGACAATTAAGTTGTCATTGAGACAAAATATTACTCTCATTTTGCATCAAGAATTTATCTGTAATATATATAAATATAGTGTGAAACCAATTTGTTTTTATATCATGGAAAGATAAATAGTAATACCAATGAATATATATAGTGCAGTAATTAAATGATTCTTTGATATTGAAGCTTGTTCTTAAAATGTCATCTTCCTTCTTCAATAGGCTTTCTTACAATCCTAACATTTGAAGACCCATCATTTTCTGAATTTTATATCATATCCAGATTCTTCCTCTAAGAAAATGGTTGAAATTTTTTCACTCCTGATACACTGACCACACCAGAGTCCCTAATGAGTTTTTGAAGTTAGGCTGTGTCTTAACTTTGCCAGGCTGCAATGACAAATATCGTACGGTGGGTTGGCTTAAACCAGAAGCATTTATTAGTTCGTGGTTTCAGAGCCTAGAAGATAAAAATCAAGGCAAATACAAGACTCCCCAAAGGCTGTAGAGTTCTGGTGCTGGCTTGCCACAATCCTTGGGTCCCTTGGTTTGAATCTCCTGTCACATAGTCATCTGTCCCTTGGGTCTCCGCTTCTGGTTTCTGATGACTTCCCACTCCCCCCTGTGGCCCTCTCTCTAACTTCTGGCTTCCTAAGTCTTCTCTTTATAAGGCTTCCAGTAATATGGATTAAGACCCAGCCTGATTCAGTTGGCACACCTTCATAAAGGTCCTATTTACAAATAAGTTCACACCCACAAGAATGTGGATTAAGACTAAGAACATGTCTTTCATTGGGGTACATAATTCAATTTACCACAGGCCTGCAGGATGAAGCAACTATTAAACTATTCCTAGGGTGTCAGTGGAAAATAATTTAGTTTTTAAATTAAATTATTAAATTAAATAATTTAGTAAATTTAAGTAAAATAATTTCTTAAATCACCACTTATCCTGATATCACTCCTGCTCAAATATGTTTGTTTAATTCTTACAGAAATTATTGCCTAAGGATACAGTCCAAAGTCTCAGCCCAGTCAATAATAGCCTCAACAATTAGACGCCAACCTTCTCTCCAAAATTCATTTCCTTTCCAGTAATATTATTCTTCATCCAGATTGGTTTATTCCATATCTCCCAAACATTACTTAAATTTTCTTGCCTGTGGGATTTGGTTCACGTCTTTCCCTTATGCTTGGACTGAACCCTTCCCTTAAGGGATGAAAATTTGAGGTATCTTTTAAAATCCTGAGCAACTTCTACCTGTTATGAAGTCTCAGCCTTGTCAGATCTACACTGATGAACTTTTCCTAACAGATGTTTGAAAAGCAATTATAAATTGCCCAATATTGTCTTTTGTGTTGCAGTCTTTAGTCTTATTAACCTTTATTTTGCTGTTTCTATTTTGAAGGTTTTTCATGTCTTCTCAAAATCTTTGCATACTGGACTACAAAGCATAGAAATTTGAACATGGTATAAACTTAACTGTATATGCAAAATTGTGCTTATTGAATATAGTTTGTGATTTGTAATTTCTCATCCCATTTTTAAGATGTTGTCCTGGTGTAAGATATTTATCTAAATTTTACCCAAAAAAAACACATATTAGCTACTTTTAGTGTGCTTAATCTAATGATCTGGTATTTATTTGTGTTTCACCCATAAACATATATTTTAAATGGAAGTCAGTATATAGCTGAGAGAGGAGAAAACTTCCACAAAAGACTTAAAATAAATGGATTAACTACTAACCTCAAAAAATAAGTGTAGAATTATATATTTTAAATACACTTCTTTGAGTTCAATGATTTAAAATACTAGAAACCTCACAAAGTCTGTGGTTGAGAGCTAGAAGGGAATTGGAGTATTAGTGAGTGAGGTTCTGGCTGGAATTTACTGTTCAACTTTCTCTGACCTACCATTTAATAATAACAAAAATTTAACAATGTTATAAATAACCATTTATTGGATAAATTCATGAAAATACTTAAAACATATTAAAAAAGCATTGTGGACATTAGAAGAATCAAGTAAACACCAAAATAAAAAAATTCAAGCAGAGTCTCAGCCTCGCTGCTATCCAGAGACAGCTGAGCCTCGTCTATCTGCTGCCACCTACTTCAGACACAGAACATCCAGTCATGGATAAAAATGAGCTGGTGCAGAAGGTCAAACTGGCCAGGCAGGCTGTGCGATATGATGACATGGGAGCCTGCATGAGTCTGTAACTGAGCAAGAAGCTGAATTATCCAATGAAAAGAGGAATCTTCTCTCAGTGGCTTATAAAAATGTTTTAAGAGCTTGTAAGGCATCTTGGAGGGTCGTCTCAAGTATTGAGCTAAAGACTGAAGGTGCTGAGAAAAAACAGCAGATGGCTTGGGAATATAGAGATAAAACTGAGACGGATACCTGCAGTGATGAACTGTCTCTTTTGGAAAAGTTCTTTATCCCCAGTGCCTCACACACAGAGAGCAAAGTCTTCTATTTGCAAATGCAATGAGACTGCTATTGTTACTTGGCCAAGATTACTGCTGGTGATGGCAAGAAGGGGACTGTGGATGAGGCACAACAAGCATACCAAGAATCATATGAAATCAGCAGAAAAGAAATGCAACCAATACATCTTATCAGATTGGGTCTGGCCCTTACCTTTTCTGAATTCTATTATGAGATTCTGAACTCCCCGGAGAAAGTCTGCTCTCTTGCAGAAACAGCTTTTGCTGAACTTGATACATTAAGTGAAGAGTCATACAAAGACAGCACGCTAATAATACAATTACTGAGAGACAACTTGACATTGTGGACATTGGATGCCCAAGGAGATGAAGCTGAAGCAGAAGGAGGGGAAAATTAACTGACCTTCCAACTTTGTCTGCCTCATTCTAAAATTTACGCAGAAGACCATTTGTCATCCATGCTGTCCCACAAATAGTATTTTGTTTACTATTTATGACAGGTTTATGTTAATTCTATTGGGATTTCTGTATTTCCCATGTGGTTTTTATATTTAATTAGGGGAACAGAGCCAGTTAACATTTAGGGGGTTATGTTTTTATCTTGAGGTGGCCAATATGGGGATGTGGAATTTTTATACAAGTAATAAATGTTTGGCTTAGTACTTTTGGTACATTGTGGCTTCACAAGGGCCAGGGTTAAAACTGCTTCCATGTCCAAGCAAAGAAAATTGCCTACAAACTGTTTTTTTCCTGGTGTGTGGGGGTAAAAGGGATGATTGGTTCCAGTCACAATGTAGTTATTGTGGGTACCTTAAGGTTTGTAGCACCTTCAAGGTTGTAGTAGAAATAGCCCATGGATATTGCATGTTAAACCACATGTATCTGTATATACCTTTGACTACAGCTGCAGAAGAGTTCTCTTAGAGAAAGTTGTGACCCAGTTTATTCTGGAGAAGGGCAGAAATGGTTCAAGTTCCATCATTTGTAAAGTTGCCTGATGTTTACCTTCATTATTTTTGCTACACTCATTTTATTTGTATTTAAATGTTTTAGGGGGCCGGCTTGATAGCCCAGTGGATAGAGCGCTGGCATACCACATGGGAGGCCCTGGGTTCGATTCCCGGGGACCTCTCCTAGCGGGCAGACCGCCTTGAGAATGGCAAGCCGCCATGGGCGGGCTGGAGCCGCCGTGGGCAGGGCAAGAAGCTGCCACAGACATGGCAAGAGCCTCCACGGACAGGGCAGGTCACCCGCGGATGGAGCGCAGCCAGCCACCCGCGAACTGAAAGCCGGCCGTGAACAGACGCAGAGACCGCCCACAAGCGGGGAAAGCCGCGCCTGCGCAGTGACCACTCTCGGCGCGTCCCCGCAGCGGGGGGAAGGGGAGATATGTAATAAAATAAATAAATATTAAAAAAAAAATAAATGTTTTAGGCAGGCTAAGGACAAATGTACAAGTAACGCAGTAAAAATGAGTTGCTTGATATCCATTACTCCGTGTATATCAAGCACAGCAGTAAAACAAAAAAAAAACTCATTTTTTTTTTTATTTTTTGCTTTTGTGATTTTTTTGGATACTTGCCTAACATGTATGTGCTGTAAAAATAGTTAATAGTTAACTTGATGATGGGTAGCTTTATTTTTTTTAAAGATTTATTTTTATTTATTTATATATCCCCCCCTTGCTACTTGTTCTTGCAGTGTTCATTGCTTTTGCATTCTTCTGTGTCTGCTTGTCTCCCCCTGCTGTGGCATCCCGCCGAGTCAGCTTGCCACGCGGCTTGCCCTGCTCGGGGCAGCTTGCCTTCTTCAGGCGGCCTGCCTTCTTGAGGAGGCCCTGGGAACCGAACCCGGGGCCTCCCATGTGGTAAACCAGGGCTCTACCAATTGAGCCACAGCTAGTTCCCTGATGGCTAGCTTTGTTTAATGTCTTATGGAATTTTCATGAACAACCCAAGCATAATTGTTAAGAACATGTGTATTAAGTTGATGTAAGTGGAATAAAAGTTTTATGAATGGACTTTTAACTGCTTTCTCTACAGCTTTTCATGTAAATTACTCATTTGGTTCTGAAACTTCTCTAAAAGAAATTTTACATTTTTGGAAACTTATTCCTTATTCCCTTTTGGCAGCTAACAGGCTTTTACCAAGTTTTAATGCAAAGTTTATCATAGTGACAAAAATGCTAGTCATGTAACTACTGTTCGCAACCATATCACATTCTGCTTTGCCACCCTCTTTCCCTACCCACCCCCCCCAAATGAGTTTCCATTGGGCTGTCAATTGGCAAAAGTAATGTGTTCCATTTAAAATTTTGGTATATGTCATTTTCTAACTCAGGAAGCCACAAGCCACAATGTTCTTGGCCCATCATGATAGTGGGCAGCATTAACTGTAAGTTTTGTGCTTCCACTTTTGGTTTTGAAGAATTTCTTGATACTCTGTGTATTAATCAGCCAAAGGGGTGCTGTTGTAAAATACCAGAAATCGGTTGGTTTTTATAGAGGGTATTTATTTGGGGTAGAAACCTACAGTTACCAGGCCATAAAGCATAAGTTACTTCCTTCACCAAAGTCTGTCACCACATATTGGAGCAAGATGGCTGCCGATGTCTGCCAAGGGTTCAGGCTTCCTGGGTTTCTTTCTTCCCTGCTCTGCTTTCTCCACAAGGCCAGCTGTAGAATATCAGGTGAATGGCTCATCTGTCTTCCCAGGGCCTCTGCTGTGTCTAATCCAGCCTTCTCTTTGCTCCTCTGTGTCCTTACTTCTCGGGCTCTAGCATCCAAAACTCCAACCTCCCTTCTCTGCAGTGCAGTTTCTCTGTCAGTTCCTGCTCACCAAGGGGGCGGGGACTCAACCTCCTACTGATGTGGCCCAATCAAATCCCTAATCATAATTTAATCATGCCCAGAGGAACAGATCAGTTTACAAGCATAATCCAATATCTATTTTTGGAATTCATAAACAATGCCAAACTGCCACACTCTGGTAGACTGCCTTTGATTTTGCTCTTTGTATTTGTCAGGTGCACAGGATTACCTTCCTTCTTAAGATTTTTTCTGTCTCGTCACCACCATTCCTACTTGGTGGCTGTGTATTTGGAAAAAGGCTGCATGATCTTTCTGGCTTCACTCAATGTCCAAGATACCACAGTGATGGATACATGCCATTGCATATTTTGTCATAACCTGCAAAATTGTGCAGGACAGTGTAAACTATAATGTGAACTGTAGTCCGTGGTTAGTAGCAATGCTTCAATATCAGTTCATCAATTGTAACAAATGTACCATACTAATGAAGGATGCTGTTAATGTGGGAAAGTGGGGCCGGCTGGATAGCCCAGTGGATAGGGCACCGGCATACCACATGGGAGGCCCCGGGTTCGGTTCCTGGGGACCTCTCCTAGCGGGCAGACTGCCTTGAGAAGGGCAAGCCACCGTGGGCGGGCCAGAGCTGCCGTGGGCAGGGCAAAAAGCCGCCACGGACAGGGCAAAAGCCACCATGGGCAGGGCAGGTCACCCGCGAATGGAGCGCAGCCAGCCACCCGGGAACTGAAAGCCGGCCGTGAATGGAAGCAGAAGCCGCCCACAAGCGGGGAAAGCCGCACCTGCGCAGTGACCAGTCTCGGCGCGTCGCCGCAGTGTGGAGGAGGGGAGATATGTAATAAAATAAATAAATCTTTAAAAGTGTGGGAAGGGGAGGGCGTGGGGCATATGGGAATCCCTTATTTTATTTATTTATTTTTGTACCAAGTAACATATATTCATAGAACTAATTAATCCATACAATACCTATATAAAACTTAAATGATTGATCATTTGATATGGTGTTGACATGGTTTATATTTATGCATACAACTGCTCTCACATTTAAAGTAAAATAGTTACTTATTGTGATTCTAGCAATGGAAGAAATTATATTATTGATGTGGACACAGTGGCAATGCTTCAAAATGTTTTTGTCAATTGTAATGAATGTACCACACTGATGAAGGATGTTGTTAAGGTGGGAAAATGTGGGAGGTGTAGGGACTGGGGCATATGAGAAACCCCTATATTTTTATGTAACATTTATGCAATCTAAATATTTTTTTAAATAAAAAATATAAATAAAAAATAAAGTAAATTAAATTCAAAACCTGGGAC
Organism: Chaetophractus vellerosus; assembly: GCA_004027955.1. Taxonomy (NCBI): domain Eukaryota; kingdom Metazoa; phylum Chordata; class Mammalia; order Cingulata; family Chlamyphoridae; genus Chaetophractus; species Chaetophractus vellerosus. The sequence continues at coordinate 10,760 of PVKH010014265.1, forward strand.
ATTGATCCAGGAGAGAAAAAAAGAGTTGTCTACTTTTATAAATGTACCTAAGGATGTGTCCATCGTACTGCTTTTTCAAATAGGCACCTTTTTAAAAAGCCTGTTATCATTCCTGTTTTACAATAAAGGAAGTAATTTTAACAGTTTGCAACTTCACTCATGGTTTTCATTGGGATGAAAGTCTAAAGATCAAAACTATTGGCTAATGCCAAGTTATTCTATAAACATTGCTCCCAGTCACTCTCCTGCCACATCTCTTTGCCAGAGGAAACAACTGCCAATTACTTTGATGCAACCAGCACGGAATTTTGACAAGGAAGCAAATGATACAAAGCCAACAAATACTAGAAGAGTAATGCAAGGAATTTCACCTTACACAGAGAGCACACAGTCAAGCAGAGGCAATTTAGAAGCTGTCTCTAAGCTTGATTTTGATAATCTACCTTAGATTTCAAAGCATAACTAAAAATATATACATTCTTATCCACAAACTAACATTACGAACAAGTTACATACATTGCCACTTCTCTTTCTTCTTTTAAATGTTTTCCAAATAATTTCTAGAGTATCCCAAAGTGCTCAGTTTTGCTTTTGTGTATGGGAATTATTGGCAAATAAGCTCTTCACTACTGTACAAAGTTAAAAATCATGGTATTGATAATAAATATAAAATTTTAACTGTAAAATTTCCCTCCTGCCCCAAGATGGCTCCCTCATCCGTTGGCTCATTGTTTTTGCTTGTAGTTTGTGCTCATTGTCTGCTTATTGCTTTTGCTCATTATCTGCTAGTTATCAGTTTGTTTTTTCTTTAGGAGGCACTGGGAACTGAATCCAGGACCTCCCATGTGGGAGGTGGGTACTCAATTGCTTGAGCCACATCCACTTCCTGCTTATCTGTTTTTTTGCTCATTGACTGCTTGTTGTTTGCTCATTGTCTTGCTCATTGTCTGCTCATTGCTTTTGCTCATTATCTGCTAGTTATCAGTTTGTTTTTTTCTTTAGGAGGCACTGGAAACTGAACCCAGGACCTCCCATGTGGGAGGTGGGTACTCAACTGCTTGAGCCACATCCACTCCCATGTAACAGTAAAATCTGTTTTTTTTTTAATACTTTAAAAATAAAAAAAAATACATTAGATTACATAAATATTACATAAAAAACATAGGGGATTCCCTTATGCCCTGCTCCCTACCTCTCTTACATTTTCCCACAGTAACAACATCCTTCATTAGTGTGGTACATTTGTTACAATTGATAAAAACACCTTGGAGCATTGCCACTAAGTGTGGATTACAGTTTATATTATAGTTCACACTATCTCCCACAAAATTTTGTAAATTTTGACAAAATATATAATAGTTTGTATCCATCATTGCAATGTCAGACAATTCCAGTGTCCCAAAGATGCACCCATATTACACGTATTTTCCCCTTTCCCTCCCCTCAGAACTTCTGGTGGCCACGGCCTACACATCAATGATATAAATTCTCCCATCGCTAGAATAAAAATAAGTCTACAGTAGAGTAACCAGTCTACTCTAGTCCATCGTTCATTCCCCAATCCTGAGGATTTTGGGATGGTGATGTCTACTCCGCCTCTAATTGAGAGGGACCTTAGGTGCCATGGGGCAGGTGGATGGAACTATCTTGCTTACAGTTGCAGACTCTCTCTGTTCCTTGCGATGGGCATTGTCCATCATCCCTTATATTTTTAATGTAACATTTATATAATCTAAAGCTCTTTTAAAAATTAAAAAAATTTTTAATTCAATTAAATTTAAAAATGGGGGAAAAAAGATAATACCCTACTTCCCTTGCTTGCATCCCACAAACTATTTCCCTCATCTTATTTATTGCAGAACATTTCTCTTTAGTTGATGAGATTTTGTTTATCTCCCTGTAAGCCCTACCTATCTTGAATGGTCTGTCATTGTCTGCCTTTAAATCCTTCATCTTCCTTTTCTCTAAATAATGATGGGGCTAAGTTATACCCAGAGATCACCCTACAGACTATTTCCTCAGTACCTTGCAGAAAACACCAAACAAAAATACCATTATAAAAAAGGTGTATTTTTTTTTCTTTTGGAATGTAAGCTCCTTAAGAGCAGGGACAATGTTTTTTGTATGTTCTATTGTGCCTATCACACTGAAAATGCTCAATAAATATTGATAATGAGAGGCAGTGAGTGATAATGATAAGGGTGAGAAACTGAAATCCCAAATACTGTTTTGTTGATATTCTATTATGACCTCAGATTAAATTGGGAAATACTGGTCCTTTTGGAAAATTGTCCCAAATATTACACGTAATCCAAGTAAGGCCAGTTAGATGCTTTAGTTTGAGAGTTAGTCCTCAAAGTTAATCCTGCTAAAACTGGGGCTCATGAGAATAAAAGAGAGTATGACAGCAGGTACACGACAGCACCTTGTCCCAGACAATCATATGAAATCCTGTTCATTTGAGCTTGGAAGACTCCAGGGCTAAAGTCTTCACAGTGTGTTCAAACTGTACCATGATTCATCTGGAAAGTCATCTCTGAGAGAGATAAGGCCGTATATCATCCCAAGAGCTAGTTTTCAGGACTTTGGGGGTACAGACATGAGTTTTAGACCTGAGAAGTGAGTGCACAAAGGCCCAGATTGTCTTAGTACACCTGTCCTCTATAGAAACCACTGGGACTCCTAGGAAGTGGGGCCTGGGTAGGGGAAGAGATGGAGGGTCTTATGAATTTTTGTCATACACTGTCGAGGGCCTTGGCTTCTGGATTCGGGCAAATTCACCTACCCCTTAACAGGAATCAGGCCTTGGACTGATTGCTATCCTATTCCCAATAAAATGACAGTCTGCTGCCTTCTTGTCTAATAACATTGCCAGGCAGGCAAGATACTTGATGAGTATTTTCAGGCCATGCTGGCAAAGCTGACAGATGAATTACATGAAGGGTGAGGTTTTTTTCAGGTATGCCTGGATTGAGAGTTTCCAAGTGAGAGAGACAATGGGCCAGAGGAAACTTAGATAAGACCAGCCACTCAGTGTGCCTCTCAACTCCCCAACAATTTAGTGGGGTGGCATTTGTGACCACCCATCAAATAGTAGGCCTGAGTTTTGCACTCGATGAGTAACTTGGGCTCTTTGACTAGAGCTTGGTCCATGAAGCTAGTGGATGTCATGAGTCTATCACAGCAAGGATCTGAAGTTGGCTCTCTACTTCCTTTGGAGTAGAGATAAGGAGACTGTCTGACAGCATCATTCACTGGCCATCTGGCTTCTCTGGGCTTAAGTGGGGGGTTACCATAATACTTATATAATTGGTATGAGGATTAAATTAATTAATATAGGTAAAATTCTTATAATAGTTACTGGCACATTTTAAGTGTTCAGGAGATTAGTTGTTATTGTGGGGGTCGATGTTATTGCTGTGGTGAAAGACAATGGCTGGGGCTTGGTGCAGGTCTACACCCAGCAGCCAGCATGGCCCCTCACCACAAAAGCACACACAGCTGCCACATCTACTAGCAAGCCTTCTCTCTGGGCACGCAATGTATATTTTTTGATCATTTTCCCTGTTGAGCTGCTCATTATTTTGTTTGAGCACTTTATAAATTATGAAACTTTAGTGGACATATGCATTGCAAATATTTTCCCTCATTTTCTCTTTGGCTTTTTTCTTTGTCTATGTTTTACTTGGAAGTTTTTAATTTTTATTAAATTTATGTATTACATTTATAGCATTATTTTGAAACATTCCAAAAAGAATCTGCTGGTATTTTAGTGGTAATCATATCAAGTATATGGATTAATTTAGGGGAATTATCATCTTTAGAATATTGTTTTATTCAAGGAAATCTTTTATTTGATAATTTTCAAGTTTATATTTATATTGCACATTTTGCAATAAACTTTATTCCTAGATATTTTATATTTTTAGTAGTTATAAGCTAGATATTTTCTTCCACTGCATTTTCTAACTGGTTACTGTTTGTATATGGGAAACAAATACATAAATCATATAGTATGTTATATGGCAATAGGTGCTATAGAAAAAATAGAGCAGCCATTGGGAGTGCTGGGGTGGCAGTGGTGGGAAATTGCAATTTTAAATAGGGAGGTCAGGATGTGCTTCACTGAGAAGAAGATCTTTGAGCCAAGAATTGAAGAAAGAAGACAGGGAAGGAGCCATTTGGCTCACTGGGGGAGGGGGGGAAGGGGGAAAGGGGTCGGGGAAGGAGTACAAAGGGAGGGAGAACAGGCAGTGCAAAGTCCCACAAGGGAGAATGTGCCTGGCTTGTGTGAAGAAGCATTTGCTTGCAGCAGAATGAGCCAAGGGAAGAGTAGATAAGGCAAGATTGTCCAGGGGCTTCTAGGCCATTAAAATGACTTTGGCTTTTACTGTCACTAAAGTGCAGATCTGACTTACATTTCTAAAATACCACTCTGCTGTTTTGATAGTAATTTGTAGGAGACACGGGTGAAACCTGGGAGACCAGTTAGGAGACTCTTGCAATAGCCTGGTAGGAAATGGTGGTGGCTTGAACCAGGGTGGTCATAGCGTCATAGGAGGGATAATCAAAAGTGGTTGAAGATCAAATCAACAGGATTTGATGATGAGTTAGATGGAGGGTGACTGTGGGAGGGAGAGATGAGTCAACGGTGATTCTAAGTTTTTGGGCCTCAGCAGGTACAAGAATGGTGTTACCATTAACTACAATGAGAGAGACTCATTTGGGGGTTGGAGGAAGATCAGGAGTTCAGTTTTGGACATGCTGGGTTTGAGATGTCTACTGGATATCCAAATGGATATACTGAATAGATAGTTGGATATATGACTCTCAAGTTCAGGAGAGTGTTTGGGTTGGAGAAACACATAAATCATCAGCATACACATAGTATTTAAAGTTATAATAGAGGATGGGATCACCAAGGTAATGAATGTAGACAGAGAAGAGAAGAGGTCCAAAGACTGAGTCCTGGGGTGCTCCAGTAATAACAACCAGACCAGGCCTTTAAACATTTTGTCATAACCCATAAAATTGTGCAGGGCAGAGTGTAAACTATAATGTAAACTATAGTGCATGGTTAGTAGCAATGCTTCAATATGTGTTCATCAATTGTAACAAATGTACCACACTAATGAAAGATGTTGTTGATGTGGGAAAGTGTGGGAAGGGGAGGAGTGAAGCATATGGGAATCCCCTATATTTTTTATGTAACAGTTAAGTAATCTAAAGCTTCTTTTAAAAAAAATCAAAATTGAGGGAATATACCTATGAAAAGAATTGTGACTGGTACTTTTTAGGAGACTGGAATGAGGTTAATTCTTCGATAATTTTTTTAAAAGATTAATTTATTTACTTATCCCTCCCCTGCCTTGCTGCTTGTACTGTGTCCATTTGCTGTGCATTTTTCTGTGTCTGCTTGTCTCCCTTTGTTGCGTCATTTTGCTGTGTCAGCATTGTGCCACACCGGCCGTCAGCTCACTGTGCCACACGGGCTGGCTTGCCTTCACCAGGAGGCCCTGGGAATCGAACCCAGGGTCTTGCATATGGTAAACGGGAGCCCAACCACTCGAGCCATATCTGCTTCCCTGATAATTTTTTTTTTTTTAAATTTTTTATTTATTTTTTATATATCTATGTACATTTTTAGGATTCATTGATTACACACATGTTACACAGAGATTCCAGGAGTACCCATATGCCATCCCCCACCCCTCCCACAACCCCCAACATGCACATCCCTAAGTGTGGCATAACGCCTCTGTTAGTTACACACGTTTTGGGGCTTTGCC
>PVKH010014266.1:0-16544 GCA_004027955.1 Chaetophractus vellerosus
TAGAATTTGTCAACACTTTTTGGAAGTGGTAAAATATGAAACAAAGGAAAAATGAAGATCATATTTTAAATATCTATTTGCTACACATTAGATTAAATGCAATCCCTCTCACTGCCTTATTTTAGCAAACTGACTTGATTGGTCATTGTGTCATAGTGCTTCTGTATCCTGCTTATTGTAACTCATTCTGTTATAGCCATTGCCTAGTACAAGTCTCTTTATGTAAATGAGACCTTTCTTTGCTATGTCCTGTGGGTATAACTTCAAATGTTCTCATCTATTATATTATAATTGTGACCCAATAATATCACACCTTATGCTCCAAATACAGACTCTGAAACTATATTCTGGTTTATGATTTATATTTTATTGCTTTGCTATCTATCCCTCAAACGGGGAAAAACTTTTATACAATTGTAGAAGTATGTATATGTACTGTTGTTTACTATAGCACCTAAATTAAACATATACATTGTTATAAAATATTTAAAGTCAGGAATAATATAACTATATGACTACTGCTGGGCTTCTAGAGACTCAGAATTCTTCTAGAATGAATACTAGTTTCATTGCTTAAGGTCAAGGGGATATTGGATCTTGTCCATGTTAACAATCAGAAAAGATGGGATTGATGAACTTTAATGATTGCTATGGTGGTGTTGAAAAGCTTCTATTGGAATAAATAATGTATACATTTGCAAAAAGGTAACAAAAAGTGATATCATAAAATGCTTTCTAAATTTTACACTTTTAAAAGATTTACCAGGAGAATACCTGTTCAGGTTAGTTTCCATTTATCATTATATTTCTTCCTTCTGTTGTGGTCTGGAGACTAACTTCCATTAACTGCATCCTCTAAACCCCCTTACTCTCTGGCTTTTAGTGGGGTTTGGAGGAGAGACATTTGGGGTACATATCCCTCTTGTTCTCTCCCTGAAGATTAAAGATTTTGTAGTGTCAGCATTTCTCCACCTGCTTTCTGGATGCTGTGTATTCATATAGCAGTGGGTGCTATATAAATGAGGGGAAAAAACCAATAACAAACAAAAACTGTCAAATGAACCAAAGGTGAAAGAAGTTGTCCCTGGGGGAGCTTAGCATTGAAGAGACATGAGAGAACCTTGGGTAATGGATATTTTGTTTATCTTGGATGTATAGAAGTGTAATTCATCATGAAGTCCAAGAATGATGCTGCATATGTTTTATTCTGCAGCAACAAAAAGAGCAAGTAAAAAAAACACAACTACGTTTTAAAAGAATTAATAAATACAGATCCAAGAAAATACTCTATATTCATAACATTAATAAATTACCCTATATTCATAACATTAAAATTTGATGCCATAATGTTTATGTGGAATATATTCTGAAAAAAGATATTAAATATCTGACTTGAGTTTTTATTTTGATGTAATCAGATTAAAATTTGAGAGAAGTTAAAACTGAGAATAAAGTAGCAATATATTATAAGTGTAGTATATTATAGATATTAACAAAGCTACTATCATCACTTTAGAGTAAAGTTTTATTGTTGAAAAGGAAATCATTAAGTCTTTTTCTCTATTGTCTTGTAGGTATTTATTTACTTTGATTGAAGGCTGATATTCATAGTAATCGTCTTTTAATTATATTTACATAATACATTCACTGAAGTTATTTTTTTAACCACTGATGCTTTCTAGAGAATGTTTCTTTGTATTACAATTACATTTCAGTGATTTAAAAGTCAATTATTTAAAAATTTCACCTTTCAACATTTCCTATAATCAGTTTTTACATCAAAATCACTTTGTCATCCAAATAATTAGTGATATATAATAATTGTCTCCTAATCGAAAAGAGAATTGATACATTTTATTCTGATGGACATGATCCATATTTTGAATTTTGGGGATATGTTTACAAATGAAAACAAGACAAAGGAGAGATAGGCATATTTTCATGTTTTCAACGATAAAGTTCACTTTTTCATGAACAAATTTCTTGGACCTAAAAACTTAAATATATGTCTGTATATATATTATTAAAATAATCACTCATTAAAAGAGATGCAAAATAGACACCTTCTACATCTGAATTGATCCGTGACTAAAAATTTAGTCCCAGAGTACTTTCTGCATAAAGTGGTGTTTATGTTGGGCAAGGGGAGTATTTATTCATGGACTTGAAAACTGAAAACATTTCAATAAATGATCAGATACTTTTTTGTAATTCCACAGTTAGTTCCTTTCCTTTCCATTCTTTTAATTCAATAAAAATTTTAACTTTTGTCTTTGGAAGATATATGAATTTTCTATTGGTAGATATTATGAAACACTATATTCAAGAAAACATTAAATAATATAATGTTATTGTCTTTTTTTTAGGTTCTCTATGAAAGAAAGATAAAAGAAAAGGAATTACTAATGAGGGTAGAAGTGAATAATAGCCTTGTCTAAATGAGCAAAGGTAATGAAGGTACTGGTAAAATTGTGTTTTCATCTGAATTACTTATATGAAAATATCAAAGATGATTTTTTAACAAAAGGCTTATGTTTGACACATGAAGCAAAATATACTATAGCTTCTTAAATTTATTCCTTATATAGACAAGTAGTCTCTACTATTGGTTTCATTTATGCATTATTTCCAATTTGAAAAGAGCAAAACATACCTGTAATTTCTTTAATGAAAGTCTTCAATGAAAGTAAAATTTAACAATGAAAAGTTTATTAAAATTCTAATTTAAAAAATGGAACAGTAAAATCACATATACCTGATTTTACTAGGTCACAGATTACAATTTTTCCACAACATATGATAGAAATAAAATGGTGCCATATAAAAGGGGCATGAGAAAGCTGGACTGAGAGAACCTAGAATGCTGAGCTTGAATGTTCGACAGTACATGACAGACTGGCTTGGGGAAATATTCTGAAGATATTAATGGAGCTGATAGGAGAGCTATTTTCCATCTATCACATTGATAGGTTTGAGATTTTTTGTATGTTGTAGTTACTTTTTGTAGATATTTTAGGCACTAGATATACAGCAATTCTCTTCTGCTTTCATTTTTTCCTGTCCTTATTCATTTAATGAAGTGCTTATGGAGTTTATATATTAAGTTTCAGAAACATATTAAAAAATGGTGATTCATAAGCATGCTTATCTTTCATGGATAAATTTTATAATTTGCTTCTGAGTTGTATTCTACTTATGCACACCCTAATTATGCAGATTTAGAGATTTGTTTTCCTAAACCTAGCTTGCAAACACCCTCTGCAAGAAAATTATTTTCTAGTAAATTGGAAGGGAATCATATTGGGTGATTATGTGAGTTAGTTTTATTCCAAACATTTCTTCTAAGAACATGTAGAATCAAGAGTGTTCTATTACTGAAAATATTCAGGTCTCATTCTTTTTAAATCACCATGATGACCTGCTCTATATTGATCTTGGAAAAGTACTACCTAGTCATAACTGTTGTTTCAGTTTAATGGAGCATACATTGGAAATTGTGCTTTCTGGATCATAAGGTTTTCTGGGTGTGCTTATGGTTGTGAGATGTAAATAAAGCTGATGGGGTGGTTATCAGTATTGGCACTCATGAAACTGGAGATGAGGTAGTCTTTAGGGAGAAATAAACTTCTGGCTTCCGGCACAGAAGAGGTTGGACATGTGTTCTGATAATTGGAAATACTTGGAAAATTTCTAGGAGGATCTAATGGAATGGACCTTGTTCTGTGAAGGCCAGATATGAGCTATTCAGCAAATGATGGAAAAAGAGACTATGGAGCTAAGTTTGAGCCTGAGACTCTTAGGAATATCCTTTTCTATTAGCAGCTGTATATATTTCCCTGCTGTGTGCCTTTAAATCTTATCCACAGTATTGCCAAAAGTTGAAGACTTTCTCTGTTTTCCTGCAGGTAATCTGAGGAGAAATATCTTTCTCCAGAGATAAAGTATTTGTAACTGGTGGTAATCTGTAAATTATAGGTCTGTCTAAATAAATCAGAGATCTTGGGAAGGCTATGTGACAAACTTAAGCCAGCTGTATCCCAGAAAACCCTGTTCTTAAAGCAAACCCACTCCCGTGCATGTAAACATATGCTAGATGGGACCTTTTTGATTAGATGCCATTAGGGGACCTTCCTTTTGATTAGATCACCTTAGTAGGCATGACACATTGTGGGTCTTAATCTTCTCACTGAATTCCTTTGCAAATGGAAGGAAAAAAAGCTGCAGACACAGAAAAAAGCTTCAAAGACAAAGAGAAACCTCAAGTAGTTTAAAACCAGAGAGAAAAGCCACAGATGGAACAGCCTGAAGCTGAAAGCAGTGAGGCACAGAGGAGAGGGGAGAGATGAACGGACACAGCTATGTACCTGATCACCCACAGTTACAGCTCTGTGAGATAGCCTCTCCTTAAAATGACTTGATTTGGACACTTTCAAGGCCTCAGAACTATAAGCTTTTAGCTTAATAAATTCCCATAGTAAAAACCAAGCCATTTCTGGTATATTGCTCCTGGGAGCTTTAGCAAACTAAAATAGGCCATGAGCAGATGAAGCAGAGATGGCAAAAATCATGATGAAGCTGGCTTACAGAAACCTAACTTCAAGATTTTGTCTGGAATATTCTTGAGAAAAATCACTGGGAAACATTCAGAAATTCACAAGTGGGCTTTATAAGCAGGCTTTCCTCCCAGCTACTAGATTAATAAATGCTTGCAGGGGCCGGCTGTAGTCCAATTGGTAGGGCACTGGTTTACCACATAGGAAGCCCCAGGTTTGGTTCCCGGGGCCTCCTTGAGCAGGCAGACCGCCTTGAGAAGGCAAACCACCACGGGCAGGGTAAGCCGCCACGGGCAGGGCAAACCGCCGCGAGCAGACAGACTACTGCATGGTGAGCTGACTCGGCGGGTTGCCGCAGCAGGAGGAGATAAGCAGACACAGAAGAACGCAAAAATGAACACAGCAAGAACAAGCAAAAGGGGGAGAGGATATGTAATAAATAAAAATAAATCTTTAAAAATAAATAAATAAAAAATAAATGCTTGCACTAAATTATTTAGGTAAAACAACAACAACAATATAACCATAATCTTTACTGGAAATTTGGTTTAACCTGAAAGCTATCACTTTTAATTTTTATAAAGTAGGTTCTTAAAAAACATTTTATGAAAGATAAAGCATGCTTAAGCACCTACTTTATACCAGTAACTGATAGATATTGCAAGTACATAGAAGATTAGAACATGGACATTGTTAGCTATCTAATGGGAGAGAGGGGCATATAAAATAAAAATAGGCAAGGTCATATAGAAACACAAAGTAAGATACAACTCACAATCTGGTAAACTGCAGAAAACCTTGCTACAGAGGGTCAAAAAGAGGCAAGAGTAAAAGTTGGGGAAAACATTAAGTATAAAGGTGATGACAGAGTAGTTTGGAAAAGTTTTGTATTAGTATGTCTAGAGAAAATGCTATTTGGAGGCAGGTTAACTAAAGAAGAACTTTATCCATGCTAAGATGTATTGACCTAATCCTTAAAAAATGAAGGATTGTAGAGTATTAAGCAGAAATATGGCATCATCACCTTTTACCAAATTTATTTGGAGAATGAATTATAGAGGGCAGGCATGACAGACGACATGGTATGGAGTTAGTTGCAATGGTTTGGATCCGGGTAGTGCTTGTGAGAATAAAGAGGATGGGTGGACATGTGATTGTGAAGGAGAAGGCAGTGTTAAGACTATGTCCTGTAGTTGGCATGGAGGAATGGCTGGATGACCCTGTTACTCACGAAGACCAGGGAGGCAAAAGCAAAATCAGTCCTGCCCACTGCTTGCTAAATCTTAAATGGTATATCATGTAACAATAGCCATTCCCTAACAATGAATTATTGGGTTTTAAAAACTGGACAGAGTTGGTAGCAAACACGCAATTTTGAAATCTCTTTACCTTTTTACCTTTTGTTGTTACCTAAATATTGAGAAGATGCTGTTTGTGGAAAAGGTGATTTGGGAGCATTTTGTAAAAAAGGACATTTGAGTATGGTCAAAGTACTTCTTGAAAGTTGAATGCCAGTTGCCTTTCCCATCTTATCTTGGAACATGCAAAAGCAGTCTCTGAAATGAAATATAATAGGTATCAACCATGCATGGAGCCAAACATATGTTTGACTAAGGTTATTCACTTTCAGGATTCTATTTTCTTCTTAGTTTGTCTGAATGTGAAGAAAAGATAACAACTACTAGCAGCAGTATACTAAAATAGCTTGTCCAAAGAGAAAGGAATCTCCATCTAGAGAGCATTGTTTTTTCTCACCAGAGTAGAGTTCCTGAGTTAGTGAGAGTCAGAAATAAATAATTATCTTTGAGTTTATGATTTACCAAGATATTTGGCACCCTAGGCACAATATTCCTGTAAAGAGTCTTGGCCTCCCACACAATGACACACTACTTGTTTTGGAGACAGGAAATGGTTGAAAATCTCTGTGTCTTGCTACCTCCTTGATCTGTACATACATTTAAGTCTAAAAAGCCCTAAATTGCAAAAATGAACAGTTTTATATTAATTAGAGCCTATACCCAAGGAGTCAAACTCCATACAAATATCAATAGATATTTAATAGAGTCTCTGAAAATAAGAAAGGCTTGTACAATTTATCAGGATTTTACAATAGAAAACTAGAATTATGACTTTGATTAAAAGAAAAAAATATGGTACAATTTCAATTTGTATTCTTTGAAGAATACTTGCCTTCAGGTTTTACTAATACAATTAATTGATAGGTTGTTAAATGGAGAAGCATACTATTTAAGGTTCTTAGACTTGGTTTAGGTCCCAGACTACTTTGAGAATCTGAATAGGCCATTCTGACCTTTCCCCAATGAAATGCATGTCACCATTTATACATTTAAATTTGAGGTGTTTTACAAATATTGTTCTTGAATACCGATTAGTGTTTTCTGGCTATGTAACTCTAGAGAAGCCAATTCTCTCATTCAGAATATAAAAATGATATATTCCTGTTGGGTATAAGGTATATATGAATTAAAGATGATCAATGAAGGTAAGCTATATGAAGAAAAATGTTTCCTGCTTCCATTCAGCCTTCAGAGGAGTTGTAACATTAAACACGCACACACACATATATATGTTTGTGTATGTGTATATTTATATGAGTAAACAATTAAAGTATTATTCATAAAAGTAAAATGATCTCTAATTAAATTTAGAGTCAGAGAAACTGATCTGAGCAAATAATGGCATAGGATAATGGTGAAGTAGGGAAGGATCAGATGATACTGGGACTTGGAATTCTGCTGGAGTATTGAACTTTAAAAAAAAAACTTTATTTCAACTACAAAAAATAGTATAACAGACAAAAGGCAGCATAAAAATTATGGAAACATTATTTTTAAAAATTCTGTTCAGACATGTTTATCTTATTTAATCCAAATAACAAACTCAATTGTTTCTCCAGTGCTCCAAATCATGAATAAATAATCACAGATTGGTTAAATGACATGACCAAGGTATAGCAGTTTGGCATGATTTATCAATTCCAAAAATAGATATTGGGTTATGTTTGGAAACTGGTCTGTTCCTCTGGGTGTGATTAAATTATGATTAGGGCTTTGACTGGGCCACATCAGTAGGGCATTGAGTCCCTGCCCTTTGGTGGGTGGGGACTCACAGATAAAACACATGGCAAAAGAAAAAGTTGGATTTCTGATGCTGAGTTTTTTTGAGCTGGAGCCTGGGAAGTGAACACATAGGAGAAGAACACAGGGGAATAGAGACATCTCCTTAGACATGGCTGAAACCCCAGGGAGAGAGACAAAGGGGAGAGAGACAGAGCTGTTTGCCTGATAATCTAGAGCTGGCCTTGGGGAGAGAGGCAAAGGCTAGACAGCCTCATAGTCTACCGCTGACCTTGTGGAGAAAACAGAAGAGCTGAGCCCAGAGAGAATGGAGCCCCAGGAAGAGAGGAATTCAGGAAGTCTGAAACCTGGCAGCCATCTTTCTCCAACATGTTGCAAAGACTTTGGTGAGGGAAGTAACTTATGCTTTATGGCCTGGTAACTGTAAGCTTCCACCCCAAATAAATACCCTTTATGAAAACCAACTGATTTCTGGTATTTTGCTTCAGCACCTGCTTGGTTGACTAATACACAAGGACTCCTTGTTAATAAAGAAAACGAAAAAGAAAAGTTTGATCATATTCACATCTCATAAAACTAAATCCCAGGGAAGCAGATGTGGTTCAAGTGGTTGGGCTCCTGTTTACTATATGGGAGGACCCGGGTTTGATTCCTAGGACCTCCTGGTGAAGGCAAGCCGGTCTGCGCCATGTGGTGAGCTGACGGCCCACGCCATGCAGTGATGGTGCAGTGAGCTTGCGCACCAAGATGATTCAACAAAGGGAGACAAGCAGACACAGAAAAATGCACAGCAAATGGACACAAACAGACAGTGAGCACAAGCAGCAAGGGGGGGATAAATAAATAAAATTAAAAATAACAAGTCTTTAAAAAAAATACAAACACCTAAATCCCATATTCTATAATTTACCTTTAGCACTGATATAGTACCTTCTTCAGCTTTGCTACAAAAATATTACAATATTAGTGTTAAATTACTGTTAACTATAATCTTGAAGCTCATTAATTGTACTTTTCCTATGTATCACCATATCCTTATCACCTTGTATTAACAACTTATATTAGAGAAACATTCTTGTATTTGTATTTTTAACCACAATCCTCATCTACTACGCAAATCACTGTTACACAGTCCCTAGGTTATCCTCTAGCTGATTTTCAATTAGCATAAACCTCCCTAGACTAGCCTTTTCAGCCTTAATCACATTTATAATTCAACAGTGTTAATTATATTCATTGTAATGTGTTACCATTAATTCTATCCATTTCCACATATTTATAATCCACCTTATTAAATATTGTATATACTTTAAGCACCAGCTCCACTTTCTCAATCCACATTCTGTCTCCTACAAACCTATACCCAGTATGCTAACTCCATAAATTTACTCATCTTATTTAGTTCATATCAGTGAGGCCATACAATATTCATCCTTTTGTGTCTGGCTTATTTCACTTAAACATAATATCCTAAAGGTCCATCCATATTGTCATATGCATCCCAAGTTCATTTCTTCTTACAGCTGAATAGTATTCCATCTCATGCATGTACTACGTTTTATTTATCCATTCATGGGTTGATGGGCACTTAGGTTGTTTCCATCTTTTAGCAAGTGTGAATAATGATGCTATGAACATTGGTGTATAAATATGTTTGCATCCTTGCTTACAGTTTTTTCCTGAATACACTCCTCAGTGAAGAATTTCCAAATCATATGGCAGTTCAATATTTAACTACCAGAAGAACTGCCTAACTATCTGCTCCCCAGAAGCTGCACCATTTTACACTTCCACCAAGAGTGAAGGATTGTTCCTATTTCCCCACGTCCTTTCCAGAACTTGGAGTTTTCTGTTTTTTCTTTTTCTTTTCAAAAATGGCCATTCTGTAAGGCATGAAGTGATATCTCACTGTAATTTTGACTTGTATTTCCCTAATAGCTAGTGATATTGAATATCTTTTCATGTGCTTTTAGTCATTTGTTTTTCCTCTTTGTAAAATTATCTATTCAAGCATTTTGTCCACTTTATAATTGGGTTGCTTGGTTTTTTAATCCTTGAGTTGTGTGATTTCTTTACATAACATGGAAATAAAATCTTTATAGGACATGTGGTTTCCAAAAATTTTCTCCCATTGTATAGGCTGCTTTTTCACCTTCTTAACAAAGTCATTTGAAGCACAATAGTTTAATTTTGAGGATGTCCCATTTACCTACTTTTTTTCTTTCATTGCCTGTGCTTTAGGTGTAAGGTTTAAGAAACCACCACCTACCACAAGCACTTGAAAATGTTTCCTTATATTTTTTAAAGGAGTTTTACAGTTCTAGCTTTTATATTTTAGTCCTTGATCCATTTTGATTTCATTTTTGTTTAATGTGTAAGATATGGATTGTCTTACTTTCTTTAGATATGGATATCCAGTTCTCCAAGCATGATTTGTTGAATAGAAAGTTCTGAAACATCTGGGTGGGTTTGACAGTATTCTCAAAAATCACTTGACCATAGCTGTGAAGGTCTATGTCTGAACTTCAAATTCGATTCTATTTGTCAATCTGTCTATCTTTATGCCAGTACCATGCTGCTTTTTGTCATTGTAGCTAAGTAATATGCTTTAAAGACAGGAGGTGAGATCTCCCAAATTTGTTCTTTTTTTAAAGATATTTGTCTATTTGACTATTTACCCTTCCAGATAAAGTTGATAATTGGGTTTTCCAATTCTGTAAAAAAAGGTGTTTGGAATTTTTATTGGGATTGTGTTGAATCTGTACATCAGCGTAGGTAGAATTGACATCTTAATGATATATAGCCTTCCCAACGTCTGAACATGGAATGTCCTTCCATTTATTTAGGTCTTCTTTGGTTTGTTTTAGCAATGTTTTGTAGTGTTCTGAATACAGTACTTTTATGTCCTTGGTTAAGGTTATTCCTAAATATACCATTCTTTTTGTCACTATTGTAAATAGAATTATTTTGTGACTTCCTCCTCAATTTGCTCATTGGTAGGGTATAGAAATGATATTGTTTTTTTAAAATTATTTTATTTATTTTTAAAGAAGCTTCAAATTACATGAATGTTGCATTAAAAATATAAGGGATTCCCATATGCCCCACTCCCTCTCCCTCCCACATTTTCCCTCATTAACAATATCCTTCATTAGTGTGGTACCTTTGTTACAATTGATGAACCCATATTGAAGCATTGCTAGAATGAACAATGGAATAGAGTAGACATTATTATTCTACTATAGACTTCTTATTGTTGTAGCAATGGAAGAACTCTTATCATTGATGTAAAGGCAGTGGCCACAAGAGGTTCTGAGGTATGGAAGATGGAAGAATAGGTGTACTATGGGGGCAGTTTCAGGACATTGAATGTCCTAAATAACATTGCAGTGATGGATATGGGCCATTGTATATTTTGCTATTTTTTTAAATGTATTAATCTTGTATCCCACCACTTTTCTGAAGTTGTCTATTAATGCTAGTAGCTTTATTGTGGACTTTTTAGGATTTTCTTCTAGGTTTAGGATCATATCATCAGCGAATAGTGAAAATTTTACTTCTTCCTTTCCTATTTGGATGACTTTTATTTCTTTATCTGGTCTAATTGTTCTAGCTAGAACTTCTAGCATAATAATGAATTATTGTGGATACAGTCGGTATCAACATATTGGTCCTAACCTCAGCGAGAAAGCTTTCAGTTTTTCACAATTTAGTCAATGTTTGCAGTGGGTTTTTCATATATGTGCTTTGTCATATTGAGAAAGTTTACTTCTATTCCTATATTTCAGAGTGTTTTTATCAAGAAAGGATGGTGTATTTTATCAAATCAACTTATTTTAATGCAAGATAAGCCATAAGCCATTGAATTTTCAAGCAGGAGGAAGAAATGGTCCATTTTAGATCTGATATCACCCTGGCTTTTATGTGGCAGAATGGAATGGTGAGGAGCAATGAAAGCAAAATTATTTTATGAGTTAATTATGCAAGCTGGTGTAACAAGTAAAACTGTCAGTGAATAAACACAAAAAGAAATTTCTCATATAACAAGACAATGTTGGGGCTCAGCCTTCACCTAAAACAGTGGTTCATAAAGCAGAGTCAACAGAAGGGCTTCTTAAAACACAGATTACAGAGCCTGAACCACATTCCTAGGTTGTGTGAGGATGGAGAATTTCCACTTATAACAAGTTTGCAGGTGATGTTGATGTTGTGATCCAGGGACCACATTTTTAAGCCCCTGTCCTAAGACTTCAAGTGTTTTGGTTAAAGTTGGAAGAGAAGAACATGTACAAGGGGGAGCAGATGTGGCTCAAGCAGTTGAGCACCCACTTCCCACATAGGAAGTCCTGGGTTTGGTTCCTGATGCCTCATAAAGGAAAAAAAACAAAACAAAACAAAAATGAGCAATGAGCAAAAATAAAACAAAACAAAACAAAACAATGAGTGCAAACACGAGTAAACAGATGAGAGAACCATGTGGCGGGGATGGAAGAAAATGTGCTATTTCAGTAACTTTAAACCAGCAGCAGTGGGAGTATGTTCATCAGGGAAATTAGAAAAAGTTTCAAATCAGGACTTTTCTTTTTCTATAGAACTGGTTGTTAAACATCAGAATACCACTAGGTATTGGAATTTTTAAAAAATCATCAAAAATGATTTCTAAATTTCTGGCTCCATAACCTAAGTGGATTCATCAGACATGTCTAAAGGGAGCATTGAAGTAGGGGCAGGCTTAGAATTTAGGAATCATTTTGGGCATATTGCTTTTGAAGTACCTATAGGCTGTGTGCAGCATGAATTATCATGTAGCAAATTAGATATCTAAGACTGGACTTAAAAAAGACTTATTGAAGAGTACATTGTGTAGCATCTAGATCTTCAATCAGTTAAGAAGATTTTAACTGCATCTAAAAAATTGCCTGATTCAAAATGATTTAAACAATAAGGGAATTTATTAGCTTATGTAGTTAAAAAAGTGCATTTATGGTGGCATTCAATCTTGCTTCAATCTGGGTTTTAGCTCTGTTTATGATCTTACATCCTCTGCCTTCCTTTGTGTGCCTGCTTCATTCTCAGGCTGGAAATGGGATGAGGCTTAGCTATCACTTATTTTTTTTAAAGATTTATTTATTTACTTATTTCTCCTCCCCTCCCACCCCCTTGTTGTTTTGCTCCCACTGTATGCTCTTTGTGTGTTCTTCTGTGTCTACTTGTCTTTTCTTTAGGTGGCACCGGGAACTGATCCTGGGACTTTCCCGAGTGGGAGAGAGGCGATCAATCTCTCGTGCCAACTCAGCTCCCTGGTCTGCTGTGTCTCTTATTGTCTCTCCTCGGTGTCACTTTTTGTTGTGTCATCTTGCTGCACCAGCTCTCTGCACAGGCCAGCACTCCGCATGGGCCAGCTCTTTGTTCCGGACAGCTCGCCACGCAGGCCAGCTTGCCTTCACCAGGAAGCCCTGGGAATGGACCCCTGGATCTACTATATGGTAAACGGGAGCCCAATCATTTGAGCTACAACCAACAGTGTACACAAGTATAACCATAATACTACTTGTTGCTTTACTTCAATAATATACTGGAAATAGGAGTAATAGAGAATAAAAGAAAGACTTTATGGGATCTTACATAGCTTTGATTGAGCAGTTGATCAAGAGGACACAATAATAAGTCTGCTGCAAGTTTTCTCATATAAATATATGTGGATGGCATACATAAGAATCAACTGCAATGTTTACTGAAAATAAAATTCAACAATCTAATCCTGGATTTACTGAATCATAATCTCTGATTGTGGGTGCTCTGATATTTCAATGTTATTATCTTCCCAATTAATTTTGCACATTAAAATTTGAGATGTAGGCTATATCATAAGGCAATGAAAAATATTCCCTCAAAATAAGGCATACTTATTTTAAGAACAAGCAATTTCACAGAGTAAATAAATCCTTATTTAGTGTTTCTTCAAATATGGGCATATAACTTTTATTACCTATTAGGGAAATTATTTTGGGGGGGGGGTGTAAGAGTCATCAGTAAACAGTTGATTGAAATCATAAGCGTCCTTACTATTGAATCTGTGCTTTTGGGTGAAAGTGAACATACAACACTATATCTTAAAATTAATATGTCTCCTGATGATTTTGTAGCTGTGCTGAGGCCCAAAATGCTAAGTACTAATAGAAGCCAATGTTCTACTATGCACTCTATGAAACAAATACATAATTAGTAAATAGTATTTTTCACTTATATTAATAAATATCAACTATCTTGATGTTTGTAGCTTTAACATTATACTAATTTTAAACCTCTTCAAAGAAAAATTTCTACTTAATTATATCACATCCCAAGAAGTTCTGATTTTTTTCATTATGAGCAACCTTAATTTTCCTTAATCTGGAGGACAAATGCCCAAAGCTGTTGTGGGATCCATGTTTTATGTTCATATAAGACACTGTTCAATACCTATTATCATTTCTTACCCTCCTTTTTATCCTAGGCAATGCAATTCTATCGCACACATGCCTAGATCTTAGCAAAGATAAACCTCTGCCAGAGCTCCAGGGGATGAATCATACTTAGTTGAAGCCAGTAGCAATAATCCCTTTGTACTTTGTCAGTGCTTGGTCTAAAGGCTTGCTATAATTCAGTGATCAGCAATAAGTCATGAGGAAAAATCAGGTGTAGGACCTTTATGACCTATTTAAAAATACTTTGCAAAGCTGAGCATTGAAAGTAGCAGTCTTTGTGCTCTGCCCTTCATGACAACTGAAGTGAAGACTTAAACCCTTCTGAGGAAAGGGACAAATGAATCATAGACGTGATGGTGCCCTGCCTTTGTTGAATGGCTGAACTAAAAGTGCAACCAGTCTCCAGACATCAAGTTAAGGGATTGATATATTGCTTATGATTTATGACACTATTAGTTACCTATTCATCAAAAATCCAAAAGATCTACAAGCTTTTATGTTGGTACTGATACACTGCAAATGACGATTCAAAAAATATCTGCCCTGCTTCTCAAAATTGTACAATTCCACGACTAAGTAAAAATAATCTAGATGAGCACTTGATCTACAACTGGGTGTTTTGGGTTGTGGTCAGGAGAAAAAAACCTTCTGGTGTGTTTAAGCTATTCACAGGTATCAGTAGTCAGAATTTTCCTAAATGCAGTTGTTTCTGTGGAGTAAACACATTGTTGTGCCAGGAAAGTTGTTGATTTTTTTTTTTTTTTTGCTTCACTACATGAAGCCAATTAGAGAATTTTTCACTTGAAAGTATTGGCTAGAAGTCTTGCTTGGCAATGTGGAAGTTAGCCCTAAACTAAAGAAGAATATAAAACACATCGTGGGCACTGTGCCCTGCCAAAAGCATCTGATTTTTTTTCAAGGAAAAGAATCAAATATCTTTGGTTAGAGGGCATATTAATTATTTGGGAACACATCATGCAGAGATAATTGAGTCCTTCACAAAATCACTTCTTGTGTTCCACATAAAGCCTTGTGACAATGACAGTTCTGCGCTGCATAATGCTTTTGGGAATTGGAACCATACCTGAGCTGTCTCTATGGTACCGCATCATTTCAAGTCTTTTTCTAAGGTTAGTACAACATGTAAAGCTATTCAATGGGAGTTTTGGATGAAAATTGGACAGCAGCATCAATTATGTGTCTACTGCACACCATGTCTAGAAAACCAGCAGTTTGATCTCAAGGACCAAATTTATTTAGTTCACTACAGTGGCCCTAGTACTGAATATTCATACCTGATATATGATTTATATTATTGAAAATATTACTAAATTAACATAGAATTGCCTACTCAAACAATATAGTTAGTGCCCCTGTGTAAATAATGAAATGCACACTTAAGACATAAATGAAGATTTACCAAAGAGTATATTATAAGCACTATTCTCTGTATCTCTATTTTCCTGTGCTTTTAAGTGAAACTATGGAATTATCTGAATTAGTATTTTCCCTCTGAGACAAAATAGAAACCAAAATATTTTAATCTAAATAAAATAGCTTGTGATAGATGGTGTTAAGTACCCCAGAATAAAAGCATGCTCTTAATCTTAATCCTTTTTCCATGGTGTGAATCCATTTACCAATGGACCCTTTTGAAGATGTTATTTTTAATTAAAGTGTGGCCACGTGAAGCAGGGTGGTACTTAATCTAAGTTATTGGAGGGCTTATAAAGAGAATCCAGGAATCACAGAAGCCAAAATGAGAGGACATTGCCACTTGATGGGAGGTACAGAGGCAGGAAGCTCAGGAAGCCCAAGGATTGCCAGCAACAAGCACCAGGATGCTAGATTCTAGGAGAAAGCAACCCTTGAGGACACCTTGGTTTTGAACTTCTTCTGCCCTCAAAACCGTGAGTCAATAAATTCCTGTTGATGAAAACCAAACAGTTTATGGTTATCTGTAATAGCAGATCTTGCAAACTAAGGCACAGCTATTGAAAAATACAATATTTAGTCAAAACAAATTAAACATATAAATGATAAAAGCATGTTCAATAATTCCAGTTAAAGAAATATACTAGAATAAAAATGAAAAAAATAATGTACATTAAATTGAATATACAATACTTCATGTGATGGGTATGTATGGGGTGTGAAGATCATAGAAGAATAACAGATGTCTCCTTGGTTCCTTTATTAGGCACATAAGTGGACTGTAGCACCAAGGGGTGAAAGTCTAGAAAAGTCAAATCATAGTTTACAAAAGACGATCAGAGCATTTGGGGGGACTTGTGTTCTAGTCAGGGTTCTCTCGGGAAACAGAATCAACACGAGATCTCTGTTAAAAATATAAGATTTTATAAGAGTCTCTCACGTGACCGTGGGGATACACAAGTCCAGGTTCCGCTGGCAGGCTGCAAGCCAGG
>PVKH010014267.1:0-16339 GCA_004027955.1 Chaetophractus vellerosus
GCTTCCTCCAGCTTCCTTTCTGTTCCTGTGGCTTCCTCTCTGCTCCAGAGACTTTCTTTCTCCTGGCTTCCATTTATTTCAGCTTCTTGCTCTTGTGGCTTTTACTATCCAGCTTCTGGGGGTTTCTCTCTGCCTGTGTGGCCCATTCTCCCCATATTTATCCCATTTAAAAATGACTGCATCCAGACGATTAGGACACACTCCAGGTTTACCTGACTGAAGTGATGTAATCAAAGGCACTTAACTGAAGTAATTTAATCAAAAGATCCCACCTACAATAGGTTCACACCCACAAGAATGGATTAATTTAATAACATAATTTTCTGGGGTCCACAAAAGCCTCAAACTACCACATAGGTGCAAGAGAACCCACTATTCATAAAGGGGCAAGAGAATATACTATTCCCATGTAACTATGGCATAGAAAAGTAGAAGACTAGAATCTAGAGTTGGAAACAATCCTTACTATCTAGTGTCATCTCTTGAAGTTTATTTAAAACATTGTTGACAACTGGCCTCTGCCTTAACATTTCTTGAGCTCTGAAGGGTTTCTCTATCCTGAGATCACCCTTTCCTATGTTATACCGTTCTGATTATCAGCAAGGCATTTTTAAAATATTGAGTTATAGACAGTATCTTACTTACTTGTCCTCCTGGTTGTAGAATTCCCCCCTTCAGCTCCCATAACAAGTGATGTCTATGTCTGTCTTGACGACTATCACAGTATACTATAATTGTGTGCTTACTTGCCTCTTTCTCCAACTGGATTCTAAGCTTCTTGGGGGCAGATGATGGGTCTTTGCACCATGTTTCTCTAGACCCTAAGATGATGTCAAATAGATGTAAGTGCCCAGTTTGTTAATCTACTAGACTTATATAGACTAAGGTTAGTCCCTCTAACATGTAACAAGCCATCACAATTTTGAGAGCAACTGTGATGGTTAATTTCATGTGTTGATTTGGCTAGGTTATGGTATCCATAACAAACTCTGGCCTGCTTGTTACTGTGAGGGTATTTCATAGAAGGAAATCAGTTTACTGATCTATGATCAACAGAGGAGAGTGCCCTCAGCAATGTGGGGAGTCTCCTTATCCAATCAGTCAAAGTTGTTAAAAGCCAGAACTAACAGCATTGGCTTTTGCCAAAATTTCCAGGCAGCCAGAGCCCCCCAGGGAATTTGAACTAAGGACTTCAATATCACCTTTGTCGGCATTTCTGGCATGCAGCCTGCTCTATGGATTTTGAACTTGTCAGTCCCCATGGCCATATGATCCAATTCCTTATAATAAATTATTTCTATCTATCCTTCTATCATCTATCTCTCTATATCTATCTATCATCTATCTATCCTTCTATTGATCTATCGATCTGCCCTGGATATATCATGTATATATCCTCTTGGTTCACTTTCTCTGGAAAGCCATAATGCAACATCTATGATTCTAAACAAAATCCCCAAGAAATTTTCATGAATCTATAAACAAATTATTTGTGAAAATAGAACTTTGTATATATTTTTAAAAATTCAAATTTATTATCCTTGTAAACATTTATATTTTTGTGTTTATTCCAGTTTATGCTCATCTTGGGGTAGTCATCACACTGTTAGCTACCAGTGCTGGTGACCTCCTTAAATTACTATTTAAAGTTTCTGGCTTCTCTGGCTCACTACCGGAGATTGTGGTATTCTCTCTAACCAGAATATGGTTTCCTTAACTTCTGGTATGTGCCGTCCTTAGCAGTTCATGTGCCTAGCGCAATGCTTGGCACCTCATAAGCATTCAATATATGCCTCTGTTGATGCATGGTTAAATGAAAGGTTCCACTAAATTATTAAATTCAATCATTTTACTTATAAAAAAGGGGTTTTTATGTTACTTTCACCTTCCCCCAAATATCTAGGAAGCTCCCAGATTCCTCCAGGAATTGAATATTAGCTGAAATCATTAGGTCTTTAGTAATTTAAAAAAATTTTTTTGCTTATGGTTGTTTCTTTTAATTTCTTGAGGGCACATTTTGAATCAGTGTCAGAAACTGAGTTTTGGAACCTCTGAGCCATACCATTAACAAACTCATTTAACAGTATGAAAATGCTTTCAGAGAGAGATTCAGGGTTTCCAGAGGAAATAATTTCCCTTCTCACCACTGACTAGAACTTTGGAAACTGCTTTTTTACCTCCCTGAAGTTACTGATAGCAGTGAGTGGCTTCTGAATCTATCCTAAACGCAACTTTCCACAGCAGTTTTTTAAAACTTGCCTTGGCATCCCAGAACATCCCGTTAATTAAGAATTCACAGCCCTGTTTCTCCTTCCACGGCCTGTGCTGTCAGGTTTTGCTACTCTCTCTTACTAATGGAAACTGAAATTAGAATTCTGAGTGGAGGCCTCATTCCCTGAGGAGATTCAGAACCCCACAATCTTCTGAATTTGTTCTTGTTCAGAGCATCTGTCAGCAGTGGCTCACCAGTTAAAACGTGGACATTTCACCATCTGTCACTCATTTAGAAATAGTGTATATCCCTTGGGCAAGTAGTTTCTTTGTAGAACTAGTTGTCATAGAAACCTCATAGTTAATAAACCGTCATTTTAATTGTGCCTTCAAGAACATAAACAAACACTTTCTCAAGTGTTTGAGAAACTCCCATTTCTGGAATATGCTGGGGGTAGTTATGTCTCCCTCATTAGGTTATTATGGCTACTAAATGAGTAAGTGATTTTAAATTGGTTTGTACCATAATTGAGAGTAAGAGAGATAACAGTCAATAAATTCTAGCCATTATTATTAATACTTTTATAATAATAAGTACATATGTGACATAAATAAAATAAACTGCTGATTATTGAAAAAGTTTCTAGAGAGCCTAGGGAGGGAGCAATAATATTATGACAAATCAGCCCAAAGAGTATAGTCTTACATTTAGAGGGTCAACATGCATTTTATTATAGTTTATGCATTTCTTTTAAAGAAATTAAATTGTAAGTAGAAAACATATAATTTTAAAAGGAGCCATCAGGACATTGTTGATGATCACAGGAATGTGAAAGGGGTTTGGTGTATCATGATGAAGATATAAGCTGACATAAACCTGCACCTTCCTAGGATGTAGCATTTTTATCTTCTATTTTAAAACCTAAGAGGGAATTATCTTGGTAGCTGACTTCTGAAGGCTATTTCCTTTCTTTACCTCAGTTTCAGCTTCAGTATAAGTTTAAAAGCTTAATAACTAACCAGATACTGAAAGTTAAGTATACATTTAATGTGACATGTGAAATGTATCTAGGCTATTGATACTTTTTATGAAAAATATTAATTTCCACTTTTATTTTATATGCCCTCAATTGAATGTGCAGTTGGTCTGATAACTCTTTCTTATGAAGAAATTTCTGTAGAAAGATTAGTGGAATTTGTTTTCCAAAAATAGACGAGTGGTAAGATGAGAAAGATTCTTGTTAAGTTTATGGTATTGATCCAGAAAAAGATAGCACAGCCCGTTTTGTATATTTGCTAATTATCTTGGTATTTTCTGGGGCTGGGATAGTTTCACAGTTCCACATATTTTTACTGTCATAGTCAGAAATTCTTTGCGAAACTGACTTAAACAGGCAAAGCAAGCAAGGCTTACAGAAGAGGATTATTTCAATTTAGTTTTAGTAAGCTACCCCCATTCCTCCTGTATCATTACAGACTTGCTATGGATCTTTTCAAGTCTCTGTGTGAAATGGTAAGTATGTAATTGAGGGCAGTTTCCAATCTCTCACCTCTATTAACGTCGTGTATTTGTAAAAAAGAAAAGATAGGTAACAGATTTAGGATAGGAATATCATGCAAAACACAGAATTGCATGCCATTTTTCACTATAAGTACCAAAACTAGGGACCACATTCATAAGCATGCATAGTTGATTTTTCAGAGGTGTTTCATAAAAGTTGAACACAGTATTTTCCCAATAATGCTTTTTGTTGTTACAAATTTTCAGGTAAGAGGTAGTGGTTTTGCAAAGATGCTTGGGAAGTGGTAGGATTCTGGATATATTTAGAACAAAGGGACCATAAGATTTCCTAAAAGATTGGATTTAAGTATGCAAGAAATAGAGGAGTCAGAATGACCCCAAGGACTTTGACCTAAGCATCTGGAAGGGTAGAGTCACCATACTGTGAGAGGAAAAGGCTGAAGATGGAGTAGTTATTAGAGAAAATGTCCAGGCCCAATTGGAAATTTTAATTTTGAGACGCCTATTATATATCTATGTAAAATATCTTCTATTTATTCCCCAGATCCTCTCTATATTCTTTTCTACTTTGCTCTCTCCCCTAGGAGGCTAATCTATATTTGTTTCATTAGTGGGACACCTTTGCCCTTTGACTGCCAATTGAGTTCAGCCAATGGGAAGCCCAAAGCCTGGAGGGGGAATAGATAGTGGGCTCATGGAGGTTTTTCTCAGATTTTCTCTGTTACTTGACCAAACATCACCACCATTCTCCTGTTGGCCCCATCTATACAGTTTTCTCCTTCCAGGTTTTAGTAACTACTCCTTTCCCTCATCCCTTTGGTCTTATGGATCTTTTTAGCTCTGCTGCTACTAGCCCAGAGTTACAACACTATCTACTGTGGTTCCCCTATACACTGCCCACACCTTTGTAAATAAACCTTACTCAAAATATCCCAATTTTAGTGTGCCCTCTGTTTCATGTCAGAACTCTGAAGGATATAATATCCAAGTGAAACTGAAGAGTAAGATATTGATTATAGAAGTCCAGAGTTCAGGAGAGAGGTTTGACTTGGAGATATAAATTGGGAGTCATTGGTATATAGATGGTATTGAAAGGCATGAGAATGTAAGAGATTATCAAGAGAATGCATATAGCTAGAAAAGAGAAAGGAAGCAAGTACTGAGCTTGGTTTGGGATTAAAAAAAAAAAGGAACTTACAAAGGAGTCTGAGAAGGGGGAACTAGTGTGGTTGAAGGAAAATTATGAGTGTGGTATCCTGGAGGCTAAATAAAGCACAACAAAGAGAAGAAGATGATGAGCTTTGTCAAATGCTCTTGCCAGTCAAGTATTATTTAGATAGAGAATTGACCACTGGACTGAGGAACATGATCAGCGTGAAAACCTGATTGAAGAGAGAATCGGTGGAAACAGATTAGGAAAAAGGAGGACAGATAGTATTTTGAAGAGTTTTGCTCACATGGGATGCAAAACAATGGGGTTGTAGCTGGTGGGGTAACTGAGGTCAAGATCAAAAGGAGAGAGCTATCTAAATTCATACTCTTGGAAATCTTTTCTAGACCATGACTTTATATAACGTCTACATGCATACACTTGGCTGCAAGTTATGTTCCAGAGAATGAAAACATAATGTGCCAAGGCATGGGTCAGAGGGAAAGCATTGCACATTTGAAGAACTGAATGACTGAAAGTAGTTCAACATGGCAATTAGATGGCGTGAATGCAGAGAGGGGCAAGAGATAAAACCCTCAGCCCTGCCCAAAACTAAGTCCTTTTGACAACCATATAAATGAGCTTTCAGGTGGATCCTTCCATATTTGAACCTTGAGATTTCTGCAGCCCCAGCTGGCATTTTGTTTATAGCTATGTGAGAGACTCTGAGCCTGAGGAGCCAGCTGAGTCATACCCAGATTCCTGACACAAAGTAGGAGATAATAAATATTTATTATTTTAAGCCAGTAGATTTTGGAACATTTTTTAATGTAGCATTAGTTAACAAATGCAGTTCAGTAAAACCTCTCCAGATGCTGTATCAAGAATAGATTAGAGAGGGGCAAGTCTGGAAGCAGTCACTCTAATGAGAAGGTTGTTTGGAGAAAGGCAGCTGAAAAGTGATGATTGTAGACTACTGTACTCTCTGGAAACCTGGAATGGCTTTTCTCCCTTTTACTTACCTGCAGCTGAGTCAGTCCATATAGTGTCTAACTTGCTTCTGTAGGGCTGCCTAGTATCAGTCCTAGTGTCTCTTCCATTGACCTATTCCACCATAGTTAAGTCTTCTTATTCGAACTATGTCATAAGAAACACCCTGGAACCCTGAAAATCAAAGTGAAAGAAGATTTTAACTAATTTCTGAGTTGCTTAAATTTCAGCAGATCAATTTTAAGAGCAATATGTGACTCAATAGGTAGAACATTACACAACTCCCACTCCTCAATATCTTAGCATGGGTAACTATCAAAATCATAGGAGCAGGACCTTGAGAGAATAGAGCACACAGCTATTTTTATGGATGAGAAAAGGGAAGTGTGACAGTTTGAATTTGGTGGATCCCAGTAAGAGATTATGTTTTTGAATGAATCCATTGCTGTGGGTGAGAGACCCTTTGATTGTATTAGATTCTGTTAAGGGACCTTGATTAGATTATCTCTAAGATTGATTTTGATTGGAC
This sequence comes from Chaetophractus vellerosus, assembly GCA_004027955.1. Taxonomy (NCBI): domain Eukaryota; kingdom Metazoa; phylum Chordata; class Mammalia; order Cingulata; family Chlamyphoridae; genus Chaetophractus; species Chaetophractus vellerosus. The sequence goes on from PVKH010014267.1 coordinate 6,403, forward strand.
TACTCAGGTTGGGTCTCCACCCTGTAGCTGGGCTTTATACAAACAGAGACACAGAGGTAGAGATGCACAGAAAGAAAGGAAGCCACCATTCTGATCCTGCCATGTGTGAGAGAGGACTACAAGAAAACAGAGAAGCCCTGAGAGGCTGAGAAAGGTCCTAGAGTCTGGAATCAGCAGAGCATAGAGGCATGGAAAGTGGCCGCTGAGGTGCTGGGCCCATGGAGCACCTCAAGGCTGAGGAAATGAACACTACCATATATCTGATCATCCACAGCTAAATTTTGGATGGTGATGAACCTTGAGAGGAGGCAGGGACTTCAACATAGATCACCCGCCATCTTGCTTTGCCACATGGCAGGACAACAGGCTCACCAGTAGCTGACTTTGGTGAGAAAGCATCTGTGATGGTGCCTTGATTTGGATATTTCACAGCCTTGGAACTATAAGCTTTTCCCCAAATAAAATTCCCATTATAAACGCCAACACATTTCTGGTACTTTGCATTGGCAGCCCTGTGGCAAACTAAGACAGGAAGGAAAACACACACTGCGGGGTCTAGAACACTGATTGCGCATATTAGGGGCCTGGAAAATATTGAATGAATTAGCATACTGAGTTATAAAAATTGGGGTGAGAAGATTCTCACATTCAGGTAAGAATTTGAAGTCACAGGAGGTGTGAAGGAGTCTGGGATAGTAGTGGAAGGAGAATATGAGGCATGAAAGAAGAATTTGGGAGGAGGCACTATAAATAAACTACCAAGTGCACAGCTCTATCTAGATCTATCCATATTTAACTGTTAGGAAAAAACAAAAGAGACATCATAATAAAGCTGAAGATTTGCAAATGGTTTAGAGACTCTGAGGCGGTGCATTATATTAGATAGGGAAAAAATTGGATTATTTTGGTTCCTTAAATAGTCAGGGAGTAGCTATAGATTTAGATTCTGGAGAAATACCACTCTACTTATTCTATCAATACCAGGAAAACGTCAATTGAAAGAGGCTTCCAGCATGTTTTATGATTGTGAATGAAATTCTATGAAATTTTAAGTCTAAAGAATGAAAAGAAACCCTCCTCATTCCTACCTGTTTGTTAGATTTGGAGAGTTTTGGTGTTGAAGTTTTATTGAGTTGTAGCTAATGCTATACTGGGTAGTCTGTGTTTACAGGGCCAGAGGGTATTGTGGGAGTTTTGTAATGGAAATATTTCAGCTCATAATGGAAGACGGTAAGCAACAATACCAAGAAGGATTTAAATGTTTCTTGTTTCCCATTTCAAATTATACAATTGTCATTTCTGCTTAATTTTAAAATGCTCACGGCATGATTTAACTATGAGTTTAATTTTACTACTATCATATTGTGGATAAAGATTAAGGATTTTGGCTATTTGTTCTCCAAACCTTATTATTTTTCATTAGGTTTTCAGTTAAATGTGCAAAAACAGTGATATCATTTATTTTAACCTTAAGATTAAACAAATGAATTGAGCATCATGGTGACCATATAGAAGTTAATTTACTTTTTGCCCTGTATCTAAATTAAATGGAGAATTCGAATGTGCTGGGCTCACACTTTGTAATGCAAAACGTTTTTTTTTTTTAACTGTGTGTGCTGTGTTTTGCATGTACCTTTTAGTAATTTGTACTTTGGAGAAGAAATGAATATGTTAAAATTCCACCTTTTACACCACACCAGTAATTATTACTGAAGTCAACATATTGCTTGACTGTCTTCATTATTACTTTATGGCTACCTGTATTTAACTAATAGCTCTTTTTTTTTTTTTTTTGGTTTGTTTTATCTTTCCAACAAGGTGAAACATCCAGAATACTCAATACAGCTGTTCCATATAATGACACTGCCTCATTAGTTTGATGCATTTGAACGTACATACTAATAAGGACAGTCACAAGGAAAAATACTTAATTTTGTTCTTCCCTGGTGTTCCTTTTTGAAATAAGAACATTTGCCACTAGTGAATGTAGCAGCTCAAATGTAACCAAAGGAAAAATCTTAGGAAAAGGCACAGATGGTCTCATTGGACTCTAGAGGAAATGCTTGTCTATGGCACTTTCCCCCTGGTTTATCTACCTAACTGTTTGCACAGCATAAAAATTAATTTCTCAGGTAATACTTCCGAAACCATAATTAACTTCAAGGCTATAATTTCCTAGTGTGGGCAGATGAAGAGTTACTTGATTAAAAATAGACCTGCTTAATAGTCCTTAGATAACCTGTAGCCCCTTTCTATTAAAAGATTTTCCTGCAAAGTATGGCAGCATGCATGTGCATTATTCATATGCCTTCCTGCTTTAGCCATTGCCATGCATCACAAATTACACCATGGGGTCCGCTTTTCTTCTTCCTTTTCGTCGTCTTTTTGTTTTTTTTTTGAGGGGCAAGAGCTATGTTCCTCTCAGACAAATCCTAAATTGTAAGTTTGAAACCATAACTGACATTGATAGTTTTGTCTGAAATATACTTGAAAAACAATTTTCTTTTTACACTGTGTTTCCTTCCATTTTTTCAAAAATCTGTCAATAAAACTGTAGATATTCATGCTATCATATTTGAAATGTAATGTCCATTTGATTCCACTACAAATGTTTTCTGAAAGACTGTTCCTATGTAGATTTATGGTATCTAGAAAGAGGAACATTTTAGGCTGCCACACTAAAGTCAAACATTAATCTTTTTAAAGACAGAGTCAATGGCCAGGCAGGAGTTGAATCTATTCAGAGATTTACTTTCAAGGGTCTGAATCTTGATTCATTAACAGACTCTTTGATTTCTTTTATTCTTATAATATTAATTCCATTTTAATTTATGCAATTCTACAGACAATGAGCCTCCAAAAGTTTCAGATACAACAAGCATAAAAACAGAAGTACAATATTTAGATAACAATAGTGTAACAAGGAATTGCAAATTAACAATATTTAATTAATTCACTTGTACTTTTTTGTTCATAAAAGAATTGAAGGCAGATTTCAAAGTCTAAAATATATTAAAGTAAATAGATTAGAAATAGGGATAAGCATGAGACTGTTTTGTTTATTTTTGGAGTCTTTTAGAACCTCAAAATAGTCTTATGTTAAAGAGAAATGAATATAAAGCAGGTGAAAGAGGTAGGCTACATAATGACGCATTTGTCTCAGACAAAAGGGCTTTCATGGATGAATGGCAAGACAAAATTCATATTCTCTTCCAATCTAGCAGATTTTAGAAGCTTCCTCCCCTATTGACTTTACCTAAAATCCATTTGGAGATGTCCTTGTAGTTGTAACTAGGTTTGTATAATCCCTACCATGTGACTCAGTGCCTGGCACATATTAAATACTTAGTACATGTTATATGTTTTATTACTAGAGTGTCTCATTCAAATTGTATGGGTCTATATGATTTCATATATTCTGCATCAGCATGTCCTTAATAAATCTATAGAATATTTGAATCTATCCCTGAGGAAATAAAAAAGAACATTATTTTTTCCCTCTTTCATTATGGATACATTCGCTGGTCAATTAGAAAATAACCTTCAAATTGTTTTCCAGATGAGCAAGACATTATCCTTTAAAATTAATACCTCTGAATCTGACCAATGTAGAATTTGGAAATAGGACTAAGGAGCAGGATTTAATGTATGTAAACAAAGGAACACATCATTTGGATTTTACGCTAGAAGTAGGTCTCAGGTAAAAGTCAACTATAAAGCCTTTAAATAATATTTTTGAGAGATAAAAGGCTGCTACATTAAGACAGGCCTTTGTTTCTTTTGTATTTTTAAAGGAGGACTATATCAACATCTAAAAAACAGATGATATGAAAGCTCTAAAATAAGAATGTTTTATTAATCTGTCTTCTTAATTATAAGTAATTATATTTGCTGTATATTGTTTTGTTAGAAATGGTCTGAAATATGCCAGGAATGATGTATATTTATGATTTTTCCTGAATGCAAGTTTTGAAGGAAAGAAATGGGAAAGTATATATAAGAAATGAAAATGTGAATAAAATAAAAAATATACAATTTTTTAAGACTAATACAAATACATTTCAGCACAAAAAATTCTTGAGTAAAAAATAAAAGTGGTTTATATTGTTAAAAAAACAAAAAAAGATAGGCCTTTGAATTGGAAACCTGGAACCTTATCTAGCCCAACCTGATTGCCAGAAACCAGCCCTTCACACCAATTACACCAGAGGCTTTGTCCTGTCCAAGCCTGTTCCTTTTATATTCATTAATGTTGGAGTAGGCCCATAAACTCTCAGTGTGAGATAAATAGTAAAGGGTGGTTCAGATGGCTGTACAGTGATTATTTGTTAGAGATAATGAAGAATGGGATTTTAAAACAATCCCTTGGATTAGGAGAGATATTAAAGCAGGGGAGATAATTAAGGAACTTGGAAGAGACAATAAAAGGGTGCTGCACACTTGTTCAGAGGTTATTTGAGAAAATGACTATATTTAGACAAGACTGTCTATCATATACTATTTATGTATATGGATAAAAATATAATGGTGGTATCACTTTCATCAAAATTTGATGCAACATTAGCAATTAATTTTAGTTAAGAATTTTGCCTGATTATTTCATTCTGAGTCTTCATCCTACAATATATATTGACTCTTTTTCCTCCTCTCCCTTTCTTCCTTCCTCTCTTTCTTTCCTCTGTTTATCTGTATCTGTTCATTTTATATTGCCACATTAATTTTATTTACTTTCAATTATACAAGTAATGCAAGAAAACATCTTAAAAAAATTCCAAGTGATAGTGATCAAGCAAACTTTGGGCAATCTTCCTGCTCTTCCAAACTCCAAACCATACAACTCTATCCCCAGGAGTAGTCTCTGTTACTAGACAATATTTAGGCCCATTTTTAACATGCTTTCTAATAGTTACATAAAGGTAAAACTCTTCCTTGAGAGCATCAGGAGAAGCAAAGTTGGTGCACTGAGATAAATTTTTCCAACACTATGCTCCTTTGTGAATTTATAGAAATCTGACCTTTGGCTAATTAAGTACTGATGTTTAACTGAAATAAAATATAGGGCATTTTTAGCTCTGTTGAGGGAAAATAATATAATTCAGCTCTTATATGTGACATAAACCTTGAAGAAAAAATAAAACTATTATGATTAATATCTCTTTAGCCATTTATATTTATAATATATAATATAAACCTCAGCCAAATTTAATTTATCAAGTTCTTTTGGAAGAAGTTCTCCATGATGTCTGATTTTTAATTTTTTTAAATTAGAGAAGTTGTGGGTTTACAGAATAATCCACATAAAATATAGGATTCCCATGCATCGCCTCATCACCAACACCCCGCATTAGTGTGGAACATTTGTTAAAATTGATGATAGCATGTTTTTGTAATTGTACTTTTTTAAAACAGTAGTTACAATTGATGAAAGAATATTAAAATAGTACTATTGACTGTTGCATGATGTGTAATCTTAGTGAAACCACTTAAATTTTTGTGGTTGTTTTTGTAACAGTTTTGGTGAATAACTGAATGAATTAATGGACAGGAAGGCTTCTTCAGTGACTTCTGCGGTGGTGATGGGACATTAAATGATTTGTGTTCAAGCAGAAGTGTATGTGCACTACAATGTGATTTTCTCATCATATTTCAATTAGATGGAGATGGTCCTATGACAAAAGTCATTGTGTTTTACCAAACAAGTAAGTTACATTTGGAATATAGACGTGTCTCTCCCTCCTTCATGGTATATAAGCAATATGTTCTGTAACAGAATTTATTTCTACATGCTTTTTCTTATAGTCAGTCAACTGTTTCAAACAAAAAGTTAAGTGCACATGTTAGACTCTTAAAATCCCTTTTATGAGCTCTCCAAAATTTAGTAACTTTTGCTCATAGTAGGCCAAGAGCCAGGAAAGGATTTGGTACACAGTAGTTTTTCCTGGGAGGAACTTAGAGATGCAGTTCTGATCAAAACTTCATCTTGATACTTTCAAATAAGCAGATGTAATGTTATCCATGTAACATCACTCTTATTCACTTGCTTTCCAAAATTGTTTCTTGAATGGCGAAGAAGTAAATGGAGCTGTACCAGAGCTCAGGTATTATGCATGCTCCATGACCTAGCTGTGACTGACCTATCAATGAAAGCTGCAATGATTACAAATTATTCTAGTGCTTGTGAGTTGAGACTTTACATACTCTTTCTTTATTCTTTTAAATTTTACCCATGGATCACATTTTTCAGTAACTAAGTGGGAGAGAAGAAAAGGTGAATTACATATTCATTTAAAATGAAAAAAAAGGGATAGAATGAATGTTTGATGCAATTATGATGACCAAATAAGGTAGACTAAATATGCTGTTGTAAATATATATATATATACATGTAAGGAGGGAGGTGGCGGTACTGATCTCAGTTTCTCTAACCCAGCCCATGATCTGCAATGGTGCCTGTCAATGAGCAGAGATTTCCCCTGCATGTTCCAATTAGCATGTTCTACCAAACTGAATGTCTCTGCACTTCCAGTTAGGCTTTAAGAAAACCTCTACTGAATATTTTAGGTAGTAGATCCCACACTTTGGAGAGATGGATAGCAGCAAAGACTTTGCAAAGCTGCCATGGGTGTTGAGAAAGGGAAGATTTAATTTTCCCTTTCAATGAGAGTTTGTCAATAAAAATAAACTAATTCCATACTTTGTCCTAAGAAATTTGGAAGTTATCTTCCTAATCCCTTGATTGATAGATTGTGTATCAAAAGAAAATAAGTACACAGTTACAATAGTGTGCCAAAAAAACCCACTAAACCCTGGGTTGAATACTATGGTGATGTGTGAAATTAAAGTTAGAAGAGGGCAACTAGAAAAATTTTAAAAATCAAACTTAAATCCCACTGTAAAATATTAGAAAATAATTAGAGGTAATAAATAAATGTGTTAAAATATTAAATATCACTAAAAATGAAACATCACTAAAATGAAACATCATTAAACTATTTAGTTTTCCACATTGATTCTTTCCTTTGGTATCTATCTGGAAACCTTAAGTTCTATAAGTACACATATTCTTTCCTCCTTAACTGTAAATTCTTTTTTTATTGTAGTTCTTGAGTATAATAAAATTTGTGTGATAAACCTGAGTTTAGCTATTTAGAGGTGGTATTGAAGACAAATTCTAGATCATGGTTTTTCAATTTATGAATTTACTGGATTAGATGCTGTTACAGTTTGATGTAATTATGAACTCCAAAAATCCATATTGAATCATGCTTGTAAACGGATCTGTTAATCTGGGCATGATTGGGTTATGATTAGGACATTGACTGGGCCACGTCAGTAGGGCGTTGAGCCCCACTCCTCGGTGGGTGTGGTTTCAAGTATAAAAGGTAAGGCCAAAGACAGAGGGAGCAGATTTGAGAAGCAGGTTTTTGAGAAGCAGTTCTGATGTTGGAGAGGATGCCTCAGGAGAAGACAAGTGAGCCATTTGCCTAATAGTCTACAGCTGCAGCCCTGGGAAGAGAGGAACCCAAAAAGCCTGAACCCTGGCAAACGTCGGCAGCTATACAACACGTAGACTTTGGTGAGGGAAGAAACTTGTGCTTTGTGGCCTGGTAACTGTAAGCTTCTACCCCAAATAAATACTCTTTATAAAGATCAACCAATTATTGGTATATTTTGAAAAGGCACCTCTTTGACTGACTAATACAGATGCCAAAATTTATTTGTAATAAATGGTGAACTTTTCTTCTGTATTTTCCAAACCAAATTAAACTGCCCCAACTTTTATAGACCTCGGGTTCCTTTCTAAGTAGGCTTTGATAGTACTTCTTCATATTTATAAGTAGTTAAAAACTCAAGCTAAATACAACCTCACTTGAAGTTTTTTTGCTGAGACTATGCATGGTCTTGCCAGTTAGAATAACTTTATTGACTTTCTGAGAAGATATCCTCTGGTGGGTTTTATTCTCTCTTCCATTTCCCTGTTGTTTTTAAGTACAACTCTTTACTCTTTTCAAGTTATAGGCATTGTCTTAGATGATCCGTTTAATGTTTGCTAACTTATTTTTTTTACATTAATTGCAAGCTTGCATTTCTCCAGGGGACAGATTAATGCAAGGCACTGTTATTCCACTCTTGACCACTCCTATACACTATTATGATTATATTGTGCCATATTTTAATCTATATATTGCCCTTGTCTAGTGTTCCTTCACGGTCTTGTGGAAATAAGTACATAGAGGTCCAGGTGCAGCAAAAGCTTTTGTTCCAAATCCCTAGATGGAACTGTGGTAGTTTTAAGTTGGACAAATGATGTGCCATATTTAGTGGCAGTAGGAAGAACAAAATACTTTCTTCTTAAGGAGAGAGAAGAGCCGACTTTATCTGCCTATTCCAGGATTTTTATGGAGACAGCAGTTCTATCATCACTATTTCAACTCTTTTTACCTCAGGTATATGGGAGGAAGAGTCAGAGGCAGGAAAGGAGAAAGGGTTAGATTTTCTCTCAGAAGGGGTGACATCCTACCATATCTCTACTCTCCCAGTTTTTTACAAGCAACCATGTATGAGATAGAAAGAACGTCAGCCATTTTTTCTGGCCTTTAATTTTCCTGTCACAATGACTGCTTCTCCCATTAGCAGAATGAATAAAAATATTGTTGGTCTTGAGTAGCATTCCACTTCATTGGGAACAGATTAAAATGAAATATCTTTGGAGGCATGTGGTGGTAGCAGGGTGAAACAAAATTTGGTTCTTACAAGTGGGCATGCTTTTGTGTTAAATGGTTAAAATTAATCTAGCCTAAAATTATTATTGTCTTATAATATGGCATTGAACTTTGGTATTCTTTTATTTGTGACCAAGAAAGTACATCAAATTATGTTTGGGAAAGAATCTTGGCCCGACACATAAGTACTTCTGGTTTTTATTGATGTGCAGATGGAGTGGCTTTCTCTTCAGGCATTTGTTCTTGTCAGACTCGTCAACTTTCATAAGAGAATGTCAATCGGCCTCTGGGTTGAGGAGCTGTTAAAACATATGGCTTTGCACTTAACCGGAAAAATAGAATAGCTGCACTCCAGGTAATTGTCAGGGAACATAATCTTCGACTCACTGCCATTCAACACTTATCAGAAACTCAGCTGGGAGAAACAATATTTATGAAGGATTGTCTGAAGGACATGTGGTCTGTCCATTCACCTTGCTACTCTTAAATCTAACCTGTGTAAGCCAGACAAGCAGAAATTCTGTAACACTGTTCTTGTTCCCATGGAAATGTGTTTACTAAGTCATGGAGTGGCATTTTGCCATAAGCTTATGCTGAGTGATGTTAGAAGGAACAGATCTTTGAAACCCACTGTGTTTACTATGAGACTGTTGTTAATGATTTTTTACTACATTATATAGTTTTCTCTTTATGAGGACCCACAGGGGAAATTTCTCTCTCATGTCAGTACTGTGTTCTCTTTTTCAACTGTTTTGTTTATAAACACTTAAATACTGAGTCAAAGACAGATTGTGCCTTTGCTCTTGAGTTATTTGCTAGTAAGAGAGCTAATGTCATCACCCTTTTATGGAAAACATGTAAGAGTTCACAAACATGTCTTTTTTTTTTTAAAGATTTATTTTATTTTATTACATATCTCCCCTTTCCCCCCGCTGCGGCGACGCGCTGAGACTGGTCACTGCGCAGGCGCGGCTTTCCCCGCTTGTGGGCGGCTTCGGCTTCCATTCACGGCTGGCTTTCAGTTCACGGGTGGCTGGCTGCGCTCCATTCGCGGGCGACCTGCCCTGCCCGTGGCGGCTTTTGCCCTATCCGTGGCAGCTTTCTGCCCTGCCCACGGCGGCTCTGGCCTGCGCATGGCGGCTTGCCATTCTCAAGGCGGTCTGCCTGCTAGGAGAGGTCCCCGGGAACCGAACCCGGGGCCTCCCATGTGGTAT
>PVKH010014268.1:0-16544 GCA_004027955.1 Chaetophractus vellerosus
CTGCATCTCTTATTGTCTTTCCTCTGTGTCTCTTTTTGTTGTGTCATCTTGCTGCACCAGCTCTCCACTTGGGCCAGCACTCTGTGCGGCCCAGCACTTCTTTGTGGGCCAGCACTCCTGTGCGGGCCAGCTTGCCTTCACCAGGAGGTCCTGGGAATCGAACTCTGGACCTCCTATATGGCAGATGGGAGCCCAATCGCTTGAGCCGCATCCGTTTCCCTGTACTTAGTGTTCTGACAGTAGGTCTAACTAGTGCTCTATAATGGCTGCCTATGGGTGAAAAGTACATAGACTCCATGTAACGCAGAAACATCATTGCCCTCTTTACCTCTGGACACTGGGAGGGCCATCGATATAATTCAAGATAGGATTACTGCCTGACAGGAAGCTGTAAATTATTTTCAAAGATAAAGCATATATGCATTCATACTTACATGTCTTTGCCTATGTGTTTCTCTCTGTAGGCTCCATCTTCTACCCCTGCCTGTCTGCTATCCTACTACTCATTATGTTTAGCAAATTTATTGAGATATAATTTACAAACTACATCCATTTAAAGGACTTACATCCACAAAACCACCACCCCAGTCAAGATGCAGAACGTTTTCATTACCTCCAGAAGTTTCCTTGTGCCCCTGTGCAGTCCATCTCTCCCTCAGTACCTGGCCCTAGGCAACCATTGATCTGCTGTTTGTCTCTAGAGACTAGTTTGCATTTTCTATAGTTTTATATAAAAGGAATCCTACAATATGCACTCTTTTGTGTCTGGTTTCTTTTACATAGTACAAAAATTTTAAGATTCATCCATGTTTTTGCATGTATCAGTAGTTTGTTCCTTTTCATCACTGAGCAGTATTTTATTGTATAGGCAGATCACAATTTGTTTATTCACTCACCAGTTGATGGACATTTGGATTGTTTCCAGTTTGGAGCTATGGTAAATAAGGCTGCTATGAATGTTTGTGTGCAAGTCTTTGTGTGGACGTATGTTTTCATTTCTCTTGAGTGAAGGCTAGGAGTAGAATTGAGGAGCCATATGGTGGATGCATATTTAACTTTGTAAGAAATTGCTCATTTTGAAAAGTAGTTTGCCATATTACCTACCATCTAAGTGCATAAGTGAGTTCCAATTTCTCCATATTCTTGTCAAAACTCGTTATTGTCATTTTAATTTTAGCCATTCTACTGTGTATATAGTATTATCTCATTGTGATTTTAATTTTCATTTCCCTGATGACTAATGATGTTGAGCATCTTTTCCTGGGCTTAATGGCCATTTGTATATCTTTGGAGAAAATATCTATTCAAGTCTTTTATCCATTTTTTAATTGGGTTGTTTGTCTTTTTGTTGTTAAATTGTGGGGTTTCTTTAAATATTCTGGATAGTAAACCATTATAGGATATGTGGTTTTCTTTTGACAAGTGTTTAAATCTTTATCTTTTCTACTAGGTTATTTGTTTTATTATTGGAGTATAAGAGCTCAATATATCTCCTAGATAAAGTCTGTCATATATATGCATTTTAAATATTTCCTCTCAATTTGTGCTATGTATTTTCATTTTCTTTCAAAGAGCAAAAGTTTTACATTTTGATCAAGTCTAATTTATCAATTATTTTTTATGGTTCTTTGATTTTTGTGTCTTATCTAAGAAATATTTGCCTATCCCCAAAGTTACAAGACTTCTTTTATGTTTTCTTCTAGAAGATTTGTTGTTTTAACTTCCACAGTACCATCTATGATTTACTCTGAGTTAATTTTTGTGTGTGTGGCATGAGGTAAGGGTCAGTGTTCATTCTTTTCTATATAGTTATCCAATTGTTCAGTACCATTTGTTGAACAATTCCTTTCCCCATTGAATTGCCTTGGCACTTTTGTCAAAAAATCAATTGACCATGTAAGCATGGGCCTATTTTTGGACTCTCTATTCTGTTCTGTTGAGTTTTCCACCCATACTGTCTTTATTACTGTACCTGGATGGTAAATGTTGAAATAAAATTGTATAAAACCTCCATTTAAAAGAAAATGTCTTTTGGTTATTCTAGAACCTTTATATTTCCACATAAATTTTAGAATTAACTTGCCAAATTCTGCAAAAGAAAAAAAGCCTGCTTGAAATTTTGATTGGGATTGCTTTGAGATTATAGCTCAAATAGAAGTGGCATCTTAATGACAATGGAGTCTTCCAATCCATGAACCTGGTATATCTTTGCATCTCTTTATGTCTTCATTAACTTCTCCCAGCAATATTTTTGCCATTTTCAGTGTAAAGGTCTTACATATTATATCAGTTTCCTAAGGCTCCCATAACAAATTACCACAAACTGGATGGTTCAAAACAACAGAAATGTATTTTCTTATAGTTCTTGGGTCCAGAAGTCCAACACCAAGGGGTTTTCAGAGTTCATTCTTTCTGGAGGCTCTGAAGGAGAATCTGTGGCATGCCTCTCTGCTAGCTTCTGGAGTCCACTGGGAATCCTTGGTCTTCCTTGGCTCGTAGATGCTTTACTCCATTCTCTGTCTCTGTCTTCACATGGCCTCCTCCTTCTGTGTCTCTGTATCTTCTCCTTTTCAGGTTCTTATAAGGATACCATCATTTTACTTTAGGGTCCATCCTAATCCAGGGTGATCTCATCTCAAGATCCTTACTCTAATTATATCTGCAAAGACTCTTATTCCCCTAAAAAAGAGTCACATTCTGATGTTCCAGGTGGATATGACCTTTGGGAGCCAAAATACAACCTCCTTTTTGAAAATTTATTCCAAAACATTTTATGTTTTAGGATGCTATTGAAAAAGGATCTTTTCCTATTTCATTTCCAATTGTTTGCAGCTAGTATATAAAAATATAATCAACTTGTTTGTATTAATCTTGTATCTTGTGATTTTTCTAAATGCAGTTATTGTTACTAGCCATTGTTATGTAGATTCCACTAGGACTTTTTACATAAACATTCATGATGTTCACAAATAGAGGCAGTTTTACTTCTTTTTCTATCTATGCCTTTTATATATCTTGCTTTATTACAATAGCTAGGGCTTCCAGTGCAATGTCAAACAGAAGTGGTAAGAACAAGCATATATACTTTATTCTCAGTCTTAGGGGAAATCATTTAATAGTTCACCATTAAGTATGATGTTAAAATTATTTTTTTGTAGAATGCCCTTTGTCCAATAGAGAAAATTCCCTTCAAGTCTTGATAGGTTCACAGTTTTGTTTTGTTTTTAATTACGAATGGGTGATGAATCTTGACAAAAGATTTTTCTATAACCAAGAAATAATATTCCTTTTCCCATTTATTCTGTTAATATTGAAAAATGCATTGATTTTTTTCTATTTTTCCTGTGTTTTACTTTTGTCCTCATTGATTGATTTTTGAATATATAACCAATCTTATATTTCTGGGATAAACTCTAATTGGTCATGTAGTATTCTTTTTGGAAAAAAAAAATGATTTCTTTATTTATTTACTTTTATCCATTTTAACTCCCCCTTCCCCCCTGCCCCTGTTTTTGCTGTTTTGTGTCTATTCACTGGGCAATTCTCTGTGCCTGTTTCCTGCCCTCTCTTCTCATCCTTTTCCCGTCTTCACCAGGATTCGATCCTGGGAACCTCCACTGTGGGAGAGAGGCGTTCTGCCACCTGCGCCACCTCAGTTCCTGTTTTTTTTTGGTGCATCTCGTCTTGGCTCTCCCTTGTGTCACTCTCCTGTTACGTCATCATCTTGCTGCCTGCCTCAGCAGGTCCTGGCACACCCATGCATGGGGCCTGGGGGCTTGGCCACTCACGGGGCCTGGTGGCCTGTGCGCCTTCTATATTTTTCTTTATTTTACCAGGAGGTCCTGGGGATTGATCCCAGGTCCTTCCATATGGGGGATGGATGCCCAACCATTTGAGCCATATCCACCCCCCTAGTATTCTTTTTATATGTTATATTTTACTTATTAAGATTTGGTTAGGTTTTTTGCATCAGTGGTGATGCATGATATTGGCCTGTAATTGTCGTATCACTTACTTGTCAAGATTTGGAAAACACGAATTGGGAATTATTCCTTCCTCCTCTATTTTATGAAAGAATTCTATAAGATTGATGTTATTTCCTACTTGAATATTTGATAAACAATCACCAGTGAAACCAATTCAGCCTGGTACTCTCTTTGTGGGAATGGTTATATTATGAATTTAATTGCTTTAATAGATATAAGGCTATTCAGATTCTCTGTTACAGCTGTGTCAGTTTTGGTAAGTTGTAATGTTCAAGGAATTTGTCCATTTTATCTAAGTTACTGACCAACTTATTTTTTATCTAACTTAAATATCTGTTCCTCTGTGAAACCTTCCCATATACCTTCAACAGAGGTGATTTCTCATTCTTTATGCTACTACTAAACCTGGTATCTTCTGACCTCTTCACCTTTTTTGAGATTGTTTGTCCATATGTTCCTTCCTGAACTAAAATAAGGGCCTGAAGTTCAGTTATTGCATCCTACATATTCTTGAGTCTCTGGCACCTTGTAGATGCCCCCAAAACGTTTAAATAACCACATTATTAACTTATTACTTAGTTTATAGTTACATAGGTGTGTGTCTGACTTCCTTGATAGACTATGAGCATCCTGAGGAAAAATGAAATGTATTATTCACTGTTTACATTCCATCTATGACTTACATTTAAAATAATTGTTCTAGAAAACTATTAAATTGAATAGACTTGCTAAACAATACAGAAAATCAGTATTCCATAAACTCAGAGAAGTTAAATGGAAATCTGGAAAGCATGCATCAATAAAGGGAGGGAAATAAGCAAACAAATATCGTTGAGTGCTATGTGCCAGACATTGTGCTAACAATCTATATGCCTTATCTCATTTAACTCTCAATTTAAAAAGACATAGAAAATATTATTATCCACATTTTACTATGGGGAAGCTGAGGTTCAAAAAGGTTAAATACTTTGTCCAAGTTCACAGAGTTATTAACTGGCAGATCTAGGTTTCAAACCCAAATTGAATGATCCCATTATCCATTTTCTTGGTTTCATTTGCATTTTTTCCATTCACTTTTCTACCAGACACATGATCGGATTTCCCAAATTACCTTTAAACTTTTCTAGAGTAGAACATAATTAAGTTTGGGGATCTTTATAAGTTTAGAAAAGTCTCAGAGAATTCCCTGGATACCTGTTCTGCCTGCCTCTAGCATGAAATTTGCAAAAGTAGAATAGAAGATTCAAAACAGACTTGTCTCAAACTATGCTGCGTAATTCCCTTTTGTCTTGCCACTATTCCTCACAAGCCTTTTGTCCACAACTCTGTCACTCTTTTGGTGATATCAGATGACACATTTCTGGTTGTGGTTATTTATTTGTGAGCATCATAGGTTCCAGAATTCTCATTCAGAACGGCACAAGGGAAATCAAGAAGCCAAGACCATAGCAACTCAAGCAATCTCCATGGCTTGGACGATGAGGATGTTTCCCTATAGCTTAGCCTACCTTTGTCTATCTTGCATATTGGTCCATGTTGGACCAAAAGTTTTGTGGGCTAATTTGTGCAAGGCACATCCCTTCTTGTTTTATCTTGATACAAGATACATGAAGCATCGGATGCAATTGTGTAGCCTCTCTGCTGCTAAAAAAGAAGCTTCTACCTTTAGTCTCTTTTCTCTCTTACCACAATAGTGCTCTGTAAATCATCTAGATCTGGGTTGCCTATGATAACCAGGGTTTTCCCAATTAGAAATGTGACCAACATGCAATTTTACCAATACATCTTAACCAAGGACTGGGAAAGGGAAGGCGAGGTTAAAGTTTTTCTATGATTCAAATATATCATTCGAAATAAGCTGTTTCTGAGGTCTTCCCAATTTGAAGAACAGAAAGTTGTTGTTTTGTGTGCATACTGTGGTCAGGAACTTGGTACTTCTCTAGAGAAATTGTTTGCAACCAATCATTGAAGAGAAGACTTATTTCACACTGGTCATTTCCTGTGTTCTGTCATGGTGAAGGTTACACTTTCATGTATTATAAGCACCAGACAAGGGAGCTAGATCAGTTCTTGCTCTTGAAATTCTAGACTCGTGGTAAGACCTCTCTTAGGGGCACCCACAGCTCTAGGTTCTTTCTAAGTAAGGAATCAAACAAGTACCTTTAGGGCTGTTCACATTAGGGAAAAAAATCCAAAAAGCACCCCGCCTT
The DNA here is from genome assembly GCA_004027955.1 of Chaetophractus vellerosus. Lineage (NCBI taxonomy): Eukaryota > Metazoa > Chordata > Mammalia > Cingulata > Chlamyphoridae > Chaetophractus > Chaetophractus vellerosus. The sequence continues at coordinate 6,197 of PVKH010014268.1, forward strand.
CTAAGCTTCTGAAACAAACATGGGGATCTTTCCCACTTTTAGTCAGTATAAGACTTCTTTGTGGTCTCGGCATCAGACCTGTTGAGAGTAGAAAATGTTTGAGACTTAATGTTAATTTATTCTTGCAAGCCTGAGTCAAATGTTATTCTGCCTAGAGGTAAGAGAGACAAGGATGGAATAAATATGTGACCCCTGGGAAGCTGTTTTCAGTTGAGGATTGTTCTGAGTAGCCACTGGAGATAGAGGGAAATATCAGCAACAGTAGGAGCTGGGAAGAAAGGAAAGGCAGGATTGAACCACTTTTTTCTTCCCACATAATCCTGTACTCAGGCAGAGAACAGTCCTTATGATAGCTGCCCTTTAAAAACTTGCTGGAATAAATGAATGCATGGATGGATCTTAAATTCTAAACTTACTTATACGGTAGTTTCAATTTCTGGTGAATTTGTTGCATTCCTTTTGGGTGCCATGGAAGGTCAAGAAAGACTTTTGATTAGATCCTAGAAGCTGAATGTGTGCTATGCCCTGCCTGGATAAGATGAGCCCCTGGCAATTCCATTTATCCAGAGGTAGAATGGCCACTCTTGCACTGTGGCTGATCCCAAGAAAGGACCTATATTGCCTAAGGAAAAAAAAGTTTTTCCTATTACAAGGTACGATCTTTTCTCTTCTGCCATTCAAAGGGGCTTTCCTGGAAATGTGCTCCAGAGATCTTCCTATTTAACCAGGATATGAATTGCATTGCTAGGTAATTCCCCTGCTGAGGCCCTATGGAAAAGAATGAGTTGGAACAGATATAACAAGATATTAGGAAAAATGTTTCCCATTCTTCATGCTGCACATAGAAGTGCACCTGATTTCAACAGGATGCCCCACTTCTTAGCATGTTCTCCTACCTACTTTCAACAATAACTCTTCCAAATCACTGTTTTCAGGTTCAACTTGCACAGAGAAAGAAGAAAATTTTAAAAAAAGAAAAATGAGCTAGTTCAAAATAAAATGGTATTTAATTAAAAATAAACTTGCAAAATCATGGGAAAAAGGTATTTTGCTCAAAAATTTTAAAAAGTTCTGTGATTAAACCTCAGGGCAGCATAGCATCTCACCATCCTTTTGTGGTTTTGAATGTACTTCATTTGTACCTGGAAGTAGGTATTTGTCATATTGCTAATTGCTCTACGAAATTGTACACTCAGCATTGGGCATCACAGTAACCTTGTTTAGTTGCAAGGGTTTCATTTTCTTTCTGGAATTTTCTTAAGCTTGTTTCTAAGTGGTGGTTCACATAAGCTTTCAATTTTAAATAACATTACCCATTTATTTCACTAGGCATCTTTATTTGCTTAAAGTGAAGAATCAGATTGTGATTGTGTTGTAAATAAGTCAATCCTTTCCTTCCTTTTAAAGGAAAAGCTGTGGATGCTAAAAAAGAAAACTGAAGGAAATAGAAATTCCACTAGTCTTTTATGAACACACTTATCATAGCAAATAGAGCTAACTCCATGGGAGAAACAGGGAAAGAAAAATGGAAAAGATAATTTTGGAGCTTTAGTTTAAGACACTCCAGTGTCACTCTTCTCCACACTCCCTACCACCCTGACCCCTTGCCTGCCCCACTCTCAGCCAACTCAGCAGTCAAAATCAAGCTCCGAGTTCAGCTCAGAAGCTGGAAGGAGAATGAGTGAGGCACTGGGTTCTTACACAGTCATTTTAAAAGGTTGTGATGGAAAAATTCTTCCTGGAGGACTGTCCATTTTCATTTCCAAAATTGCATCAGAGAAACTCCTAAATTATGGCACAGATCCTGGCATATTTATAAGTAAAGCATTTTGTGCACTTAGAAAAATTCATCTTTTCTGGGATCTTTTGAGGTGCCTCCCCTATTTCCTTTGATTGGGTATGCTCCTGGAAACATTGGGAGGGAATGTTTGCCAAAAAGTCTTGGCAGTTTTCAAATATGGCTGGCCAAGTCACAAGGGAATGAGGAGAAGAATTGGTTTATGTAGTACTGAATCCAGCATTGTGTGTAAAGCACAGGTTTCAACATAAAGAAATCTGTTGCATAAAATCCTCGGGAAACATGTTCCCCTCTCTTTTCTTTATTGCATAGATTTCCAAAATAATGCATCCTTTGATTCCCAAAAAACATCCAGAAAATAAGATAAATATAAGAAAATCAACAAATCTCTTCATTTTTATTTTCTTTTCCTTTTGCTTTTACATTCAAGAGTTAAGACAACATTTCAGCAGAGAAATGTGGAGGAGGGTAAAGGGAAATCAATAAAGTTATTCTGTGACTTTTCCCAGGAGGGAGCTGTGTTAATCGAGAACGGCTTGCTTGGCTATATATCAAGTCCGAGGAGAGGGCAGCAGTTGATTTCAAAACAGATTTCCCAGCTAGACTGAAGGAAATGTATATATATATGTGTGTATGTGTATATATATATATATATATATGTACGTATGTATATACACACATATGCAATTTTAAAAAAAAATGGTACATGCATATGTGTGTATATATATTTATATTCTAAAAGTAGATAAGAGTAATCAATTTTGATAAATAATGAGCAATACCAGACCAAAATTCTTTTAATAATATTTCAGACATATTGATCTGGGATCATTTTGTATTTAAGTTTCTCTTGTATTTTAACTCCCAGAGAAGGAAAGTGATGTGCAAAGGCTAAAGGTGTCAGATTAAGGAGTGGAAACCAAATTTCCCAGTTCTAAGTCAGGTAACGTGTCTTTGATTGTAAGAAACCTTCTAAGGCATCTCTTGAGTCATTAATGTAGTCACTTTTTCTAGCGATGAACATTACAGACATTTTTAGCAAATGTGACTTCAACAGAGATCGTGAGAGTCAGGTTGACCAGGGGACCACCCAATTTCACTGGGCCTTGGGACCGTGCTTATATGTTCATTGGAAGCTTTGGTGGTTTCTTCATTGATAAATTAGGACAACATAATTGGGTGGGAGTCAGAATACCTGGGCATCAGGTCTGACTTCATCTTCACGGTGTGGTCCTAAATGACTTATCTATCCTTTCTGGACTTCAGTTTCCCCCTTGTATGAAATGGGATAAATGATAACCTAGCCCTTTCCCAACAGCATGCTTTCTTATTGCCCAAGAATCTTGTCAAAATTTCTTTGTTCCACTCAAAGATCATGGGATCTTGGAAACAACTACATAGGGAGCCCTCTTTTCATGACCCAAACTGCTATGATTAATTCCACCAAAGTATTTCACACTGAGATTCTTAACATTTTTCTTCTCTAGTTTTGTATATTCAGACTCTAGATTTATTTTTAACATCAGCTAAGAAGCTCTCTTTATTTTCTGAATCCAAATTCCATCTATATCATAACTGTTAAGAAAATATTCTGGTAAGAGAATGGAATTTAGGCAGAGAGAGGAACTATGTAATTCTAGAATTTCCCTGGAGGGAACTTGAGAGTTCATCTAGTCCAGTCCTCTCATTTTATATTTGGGGGAGCTAAAAAACCCAGGAGGTGAAATGTCTTATTGAAGGTCACTGAGATAGAGCCAAGTGGAGAACCCATATCTCTTTACTTTCAGTTCTATTTTCTTTCCAGTGGTTAATGTGTCTTGGGACCATTATACAAGTAAGCGGACCAGACAAGGATATGTAATGTTTGGTTTTCCCCAGGGCCCCATTCCAACTCGGTGTGCAAAACGCAGCTGGCAGGACTTCAGCATCTTCAAGGAAGACAGAGGAATCATGGTTGCCGAAACCCCTTGGCTCCTTCCTGTCCCGTAAGACACAGTCCAGAATCTGGATCTAATTGAACTCCCACTCAGTGTTCTCAGTGTTTATTTTTGATGTGTTTTCATTTGCATTCTATGTTATGGCTCTTAAACCTTATCTTCAAGTTGACTTTACTCATTTTACATTCAACATTTACTGAGAGTTTACAGTGTGCTAGTTAACTTGCCATGGGCTGGAGATGCGGGAAGATGTACCTCACAGAGTCTTAATTACCAACACAGTGCCACAGGTCCTGCATAAGTATGGTATGCTCACGACACCAAGGAAAGAGAGACTGAAATCACCCAGAGGAGTCAGGGAAGTCCCAGCAGATTGGGTAATCATTCTTCTGCCTTTACTCCCCCGTTCCCTTCCTCTTCAGGGCAGAGAAGATAATTTTCTGTATTGGTATTTTCCAGAATAATCTTTCCTCCTTGCTTTTAACAGGAGAGAAGTAATACGTAACATTCTTCCCCCACCGCCACACCCACCCTATCTTGAGGTACCTCACCCACCGGTTCTCCGTGAGTTCTCCGAACAAAGCTGGTTTCCTGGCACCGACTTCCATCAATTTTTACTGCACTATGGAAAGCAAGTCATCAAGCCCTAGAGATTTATGCATACATAGTTCGTTTTGGGGAGAGGTATTGTTCCCCAATTATTTCCTCTCCCAGTTTTGTTTTTTAATCTGTTTTCTCTATTTGCTTTGTTTCTCAAAAGACGTTGACAAATATTTGCCTAGGTGTTTACTAGAAACATCCAAAGCACTGTTAAATTTTAAACAGATTCTGAACACAAGCCGGATTTTTTAGTTGCCCTAATCTTTTTGTTTCCTTTTCAAGGTACTTTTCCTCCTTCATTACCTTAGAACTTTTCCCACTTTGCCATAATTTTTTTTTAAGAGGTACTGGGGATTGAACCTGGGACCTTGTATGTGGGAAGCAGGCACTCAACCACTGTGCTACACCCACTCCCCTCCCACAAATTTTAAGTTATGGATTTTGAGTAATTAATTTAGCTCATGGCAGGAAAGGAAAAATCAACATTTAAAGATTGCTTGTCTGTAATCAGTTGAGTGGCCCCTGTTCTGTAACAGTATGACCATGGATTATATTAAATTCCCAGAAGAGCGTAGGTTCATAAAGCACCTATTATGTGCCAGGCACCATAGACTAAAATTCAGCACAACATATTCCCTGCTGCCATTCAGTGCATGGAAATATCATGCAGACCTGAGCGTCCAGGCCCACGGGCCCATAAACTGAGCAAACCATATTTGGGGTCAGTAGTCGTGATATGGTAGTGAGTCCTTAAAGATGTAAGAATGTTAATCAGATGCACTTAACTCCTTCTCCTTTGGGAGGGCAGGTTGGTTGCAAACTATAGTTGGTTTGTTACAAGCCAGCCTGGATTGGAGCTAGCAGCCCAACGTTCACGAAGGGCAAAGCGGTGGATCCCAGGAGGCAAGGATGGCTCCCTTTGACGTAGTTCTCTGCAGTCTTCATGTCATTGCTATTTGTAGCACGGAGAGACTCCTTGAGAAGTGTCGAGTGTGCCAGACTCAAAATCTTAGAGGTAGCAGTTTCCACCTTTAAAATATGCCTCGGCTTCTCCCCAGAATGCTCCTTACTCATCACTCTCTCTTTTACTCTCAGCAGGAATTCCGATCCTGCCACTGCACTTTGTCCCCAAAAGATGTCTCAAAAATTTATTTCTGTATTCTTTTTATTAATTATGCACACTCAGCACTTTTGAAACTCATCTATTTTACAGATGCTCAAGGAAATTGAATCACATCTGTTTGAAGCTCTTCCTCACTGTGCTGTCATTAATTAATAATGGGGGAAACCAAGATGTGCTGGGCATCAGTGTTATCAACAATATCTTGGATTTACACAAGGCAGTTCATACCTATGAGCTCATTTTTCCTCACAGCAGCTAGGTTGAGAGACCTCGACTCTAGTCTTAGTGCTGCCACAATCTTCTTGGGAAAAGTATTTAGCCACTAATTGCCTCATTTCCCCTAGCTGTGAAATGGGACTAATGCTATGAGGATATTTGCTTGCTCCTCTCCTTATCCTATTCCTTTAGAATCTGAATAGTTTAAAACACATGCACACACGACACAAAAACATCTGAGAAGTGAAAAAGTGAAGAATGTGTCTAAACTTCATAAGTACTAATGAAAAAACTAAGAGGCAGTGTCAGAAGTTCGACTGGAAACACTGATACCTGAATTGTAAACCAAATCTCTCCCTAATGATGGGTCACTCCCCTGTCTACCTCTCTGCCTATATATTGAAAAGTGCTTGGAGACCCAGAGATGGTGAGCGCTATTAAAGGGCCCAGTTTTCTACCAAGCACTCATTTGGTCAGCAGAGATGTCTGTAGGGACCATGGCATCAGATTGAGTGGATTTGAGATGAGAGCATGCTGGGTTTCCAAAGCCTTCCCCTTCCCCCATGCCTCTCCTTTCCCTTATAGCTTCCAGGCTTTGTAGCAGTTTCAACAGATACACCAGCAACTCCAGACTGAGTCCATAGTCTATATGCTTAGTTGTGTATCATCATCTTGGTGTAGCAATCACAATCTTCAAAAGTCCTAGGGATGGAAATATGCCTCTTTGTTTGCCAGCCTAAATCTATTGACTGAATGGCAGAGAACCTAGACCAAAATAGAACTTGGCTCTTAGATCACACCCTTCAGCCAAGAATAATGGTTTTTATAATGTCATACTCAGTCCATGTAGTGTACAGGTAATGGACGTCTCACCTTTTAGGGGGATCTTGACCGTCTCTCTCTGTCAGTTTATCCGTTATTATGCAGGAGTGGATGTTTTTCACGTCCACCTTCCTAGAACCCAAAGGCTATTGAATTTATTTTCCATAAACTGGTAAAGTCAACCCGAGGCAATGGACCAGAGAGTTTCATCAACCACAGAGTTCATCAGATAAGCTCCAGCCTTCTACGGGGTTAAGTTGGAAACCAGGCCAAGCCCTCAGAAACCTACTCAATGAGGCATAAGAAGACAACACAGTTATTTGAAATTTTCATATCCATAAATATTATTAAGTACATATACTGCACAACTATCTCACCATTGATTTCCCCTAATATCCTAAAAGGCTAATGAAAGCACAACTTTCATTTTTAACTAGGCAAAAATCCAAACATTAGTCTACTTAGCCTGACACTGGGACCTTGTATGTATTCGGGGTATAAAAATCTGCCAAATGAATCCTCCTTTTGAGATCACTTGAGCTTCATGTTGCCTGTACTAAACACTGCTCCCTACTGGTTCAAAGTCTCATTGCTTTAGGAAAAGAGATTTGCTGACCAAGCAGCCCCTAAGTAAGCTTCCCTCTGCCTCGTCTTCCTGGGAAGAGGAATTAGTGAGGGCCTCTTGCCCGTTAGATAGTTCACATCTAAAGGCTGCTTAAAGTTTAGGACCTTTAGTAGAATAAACGTGGTTACCCATCCAGTTCTCTCTTGAAAAATGCCACCAGCCCCCAAAGGGTGCATCTCTAGAAACTGTGTTCTGGGCTGCTACAATGGAAGGGACCCCAGCCTAGTGAAGATGGTCACATATCTATAACCAGATCAGTGATATCAACAGTCTGCTCGTTCATAAACGCTTGCAGATAAGCAGAGTGAATTCTGTCACCTTCCCCTTGCCCCCCTCTCTTCAGAGATAGGAACTACTCTACGGAAGACCAGGATAGAATCTAGCCTGCCATACATACCAATTATTCATACGCACATATTCTTTCCTTAGGTGAAATAAGCAATTGTCTAATCTCTCTTCAGAATACATGTTATGAAACCCTTGAGTCATTTAGGTCATATGGTCATGAACCATTTCTGGCTTCTCAGCCTCTTTTTTCTGAAATGAGGGCATCTGCCCTGGGTTGCTTACCTTGGATCTGGATTCACCCACACACTTGCAAGTGTAAGAGATCTCCCTCCTTGCATGGCGCCCAGAATAGTCCTTCACAGCCACGTCATCTTGGACACTTTATCACTTGACATGTCCTCCTAATCCACAGATCAGCGAGAGTTCAGGCTGAGTTTGGCCTCAAACAGAAACAGTGTGACTTCAGAACTTTTAGAAGGAATCAAAGAGACCAATTTGCTGTCTTTCAGAAACACCAATGAATGGGGCGATAAGTGAGACCTCAGTCACAGTACATACGGTCTTAGAAATTAAGGCTGCAGTTCACCATGTAGTAAATGCTACTTGTATGTGGCATTTTACAAAGCTTTATTCCAAAGGCTATTTAGGCATGGACACCGCTCTCTCAAAAAGTTACAATCTAAAACACATTGCCATGAAAGTTTATTCAAAAACTATTTTGTGAGTCCCCACAGTGGGCCAGGCATTATGCTTTGTACTGGGCATACAAAAGTGACCACATCACAACCCTAACTTTAATCCATCCCCCTCTTCATCTTAGAATTCTGAGATGGAGATAACATAGTCAATCAGCAATGTCAATACGATAGCATGATTTATATACTCTGGCTATGAAAACACACTGCCAAGAACAGTGCCTGACATATATTTAAGCACATAATAAATATTTATTTATTTATGTGTGGAAAATGAGCAGAATGAAAAGCAGGAATAAATACTGAGAGACTAAGTAGAGGGAACTATGGAAAACACAGGTAAATCAGCTAAGTTTGATGGGACTTACTGCAGAAAGTGCCACCTACACTGAGAAAGAGTCAAAGAGGAACTGACGCAGAAAAGGTGACTCCATCCTTATGGAGTCAGACAGACCTGGGTTCAAATCCTAGCAGTGCCACTCACGAGCTGGACAATCTGAGCTATGCTGAACCTTATTCTCTGCATCTGTAAAACACTGACGATGGCTTTAAAGGCTGTTCTGAGGATTAAATGAGATAGTAATTATCTTTAGGTGTCTGCCCTCTTCAATGATAGCTATTAGAGGAGCCATGGGGAATAGGATTGCAACATTAAAACAATGAACACCCAAGCAGTGAGGTTAAGGGCACAAAAACTTTAAGGGCTGGGGAATAGTAAGCTTCAAGTCACTGTGGAAAGAAGGGAGAGGTGCTCCAGCAGTTCTTAGCCTATAAGCTCAGACAAGGGTGGAGGGAGGCAGATGTCTTAAGGGAGTTTGTCTTCCTCTTCCGATAAGCTTTCTTATTTAGCTGCAGAGCCATGTGACCCCCCCATCACTATACACAGTAAGGTAAACAGCTAACCTGAGGGGATTGTGGTTGAACTGCCTAGGGCAGAGGCTTTATGCAGGTTATATATACATATAAAAACTGTTTTCCCCTGTTAGTTTTTACAATCACTAGCTTGCATTGCTTTTATCCTTAACTAGTCACAAATTATAGCAGGCACTTCTGTTCTTCCTTCCACCCATGTACATGAAGCCCTTTCCGGCTCCATTCATATAATTAGGTCAATTAAAACATATGTATAAATACATACACACACCTGCCTCTGTTCTTTATAGGCAAACTGTTGGGAAATGCCCTGAGAAAAAATTGGGTTGTCAGATACTCTAATGGCACAGGTGGTCGGGGAAAAGGAATAGACAAAATGCTGGCAGGTGACTTGCAGTTTTCAGACCTTAACATGAGACAGAACTCTAGTTTGACCTGGCAAAATATCTCAAGCCAAGAGAGTGAGAGAGGTCAAAGAGAGGAGGCAGCGGTGGTCAGAGATGAAAGAAACTGTGAGGCCTAAAAACATTTGAGTTTGAAAGGGATAGCAATTTGTGCAAGGGAGAGCTAGAGGTGTTTAAGATTATGGTGGGGGAGGGGAAGCAATTGATTCCGCCTTTGAAACCATGCCAGGGACCAAGAGCCAGGGGCAGTGGCAGAGGGGAAGGCCAGGTAGGACAATTAAAACGGAAATCTGGCTCCTTAGAGCGCAGCATGGAGCCCGGCTACAGAATTTGCTGCAGTGGGAGGTGGGGCCAGGCTGGCACAGCTCTGTGGGTTTGAAAGGAGCTGGGCGGGTTGGAGAATGCCAGTCAGCCTTTGTAGTTCTGAGCTCAGAGAGGGGGTGACAAATACTGGGCTTCAGGTCAGGAGGCTGGCTTGGGTGGCTTTTGGAGACATTTTCCCTCTGTGCCCAAACTCTTAAAACGCGCTCACCGTCGCACCACTGATCTCCAATCACAGCATAAACACGTGTCCTGGAGGCCATCCTACAGCAGAGATTTCGGCAGTAGGACCTGTTGGCAGACTAATGGGGTCTCTTCCCTTTCCCATTCCCCAGAAGCCACAAACCAGGCTGGATACAATATCTTTGCATATTTCCCTTCACTCTTACTGCATGCCTCAAGTCTCCCAGCCCCCAGGGTTAATCCCCATCCAGGACAACCTCGCTTTGAAAGAAAAAATGTGGTGAACTTGCTTGAAGATTTGGATCCCAGAGGCCTGTCTGTCCTACCTCAGTCAGACCCCAGACAGCCGGCTCAAAGAGATGGACAGTCACAGAGAAAGAAGCAGTAAGTTTCTGTCATTGTTTCACGTTATTGCTGTTTGTTTCCAAGGCTTGCTTGGTCTCCAGAATTAGGGGCTCTGAGA
>PVKH010014269.1:0-16569 GCA_004027955.1 Chaetophractus vellerosus
GGTCCCCGGGAACCGAACCCAGGGCCTCCCATGTGGTTTCCCAGCGAGCTCTTTATCCACTGAGCTATCTAGCAGGGCCCTAATGTGTTTTTAATAAGCAATCTAGCTACTATAATTAATTAATCAATTAATCAATTAATTAATTAATTAATTTTAATATATATTTTTTGAAGTACTAAAGCTGGGGATTGAACCCAGGACCTTGTATGTGGGAGCTGGTGCTCAACCACTGAGCTACACTGGCTCCCTGTAATATATTTTTAATCTCACCTAGTATGTATTTCTTTCCCATAAGCTCTGTTATTTCTATATTCAGGTTTTCAAACTCTTCTTTGTGCTTTCCCAGGGTCTTCCTGATATCCTTTCTCTCTTTAGCCATATTTTCTTTCAACTCATTGATTTGATTTAGAAGATTTGTATGAACCTCATGGATTAGTTGTCTCAAATCCTGTGTCTCATCTGGGCCTTTCATATGCTCCTTTGCTTAAACTATATCTTCCTTTTCCTTAGTATGGCTTGTAATTTTTTGCTGATGTCTAGACATTTGATTATGATAGTGAGTTTACTCTGATGCTCACTTTCTTTCTGTTGCATCAGGATTTAGTTGTGGAAGACTATGTGTTACTGCTGTTCTTTCATTCTTGGTTCACCCTATTTAGCCCTTTAGAATTATCCTTGTTTAGTTGCTAAAATCTGGACCATGGACCCAGTAATAGGTTGCAGACCAGCTTTCAGGAACCTTGGGGAGGGAGGATGTAAAGGCCTGAGGAAGGCTCTTTTTAAAAATTGTATATTTAAAGAAGCTTTAGATTACATAAATGATACATCAAAAATATAGAGGGATTCCCATATAGCCCCCTCCCCCACACACAATTTTCCCTATTAACAACATCTTTCATTAGTGTGGTGCATTTGTTAGTATTCATGAGCACATGTTGAAGCATTGCTACTAACCATGGTCAATAGTTTACATTATAGTTTACACTTTGCACAGCACATTTTTATAGGTTTTGACAAAATGTATAATAGCCTGTATCCATCATTGCAATGTCATGCAGAACAATTCCAATGTTCCAAATATGCCCCATGTTATACCCACTCTTCCCTCTCCCTCCCCTCAGAACCTCTGGTGACCACTGCCTTTATATCAATGTTACAAGATCTTCCATTGCTAGAATCATAGTAAGTCTACTTTAGTCCATAGTTGCATTCCCCCCTTATGGTTGTTCATTCGTCAATCTGGAGGATTTTAGGATGGTGATGCCCACTGTGTTTCTGATTGAGAGGGTGCTTAGATCCCATGGGACAGATGGATGGAACTGTCTTGTTTGCAGTTGTAGTTACTCTCTTTTTAAGGATGGACATTTTCTATCATCATCCTTTTGTTTGTTGTCCTGGGTGAGTCCAATGAACTAGAGAGTAGGTATTACAACTCTGCTGAGATTCAGGGTTCCACCGGTATATGAACAAACCAAAGATTTAAGTCTCTGGGATGTTTTTAAATGACTATAGTGCTAATTATAGTATAAATAAAAGGGGCAGAAGAGTCATGTATAGGTAAATTATAAATGAGTCTAACTCTGTTCCATTGGGGAATATATATTTTCCAAGGTAAGGCCCACTGACAGGGTGTCAAATTCCTGAGAATAAAGCCTCTTTTATTTAATTTTATTTTCCTTTCATGTGCTTCCATGGTCTGCCAGCAGATGGTGATCTTTGACAACACTCTCAGCTCAAACCCTGTTTGGAATGTGATTGCTGTAACTCCCACCAAAACAATGTGACAGAGGATCCTGTCTCTATTCAGAGCCTCCCAAACTAAGCTTTCTCACAAGCTGTTCTACTCCCTTTGCTAGCAGCCCCCACCCTTTTCCTGAGTAGGAAATAATTCCATTCTCCCCCACCCTGCATTCTCAACAACCAGTCCTCATCAATAGAGAGGGTGCTTGAGAGGGTTGGCTCTTTTTAGTCCCATGCCACATTCTAGAGCAAACAGTGGCACTGCCCTACCCAACCTGGAAGGGTTCGTGAGACACAGCAGACCAAATTTGTTGGCCAAAAGCCAAATCAGCAATAAAGATTGTGTCCTTTATTCCCCTTTACTGGGGAAGTGGACACTTGTGGTCCACTCTCAGTAGCCTCTTGCCAGAGGCCAGAGGACACAAAGCTATCTTCTCAAGGGAGGGGGAATGGGCACCAACAGCTGCAGTTGCAACTTTTACAGACTTTTCCTGTTGAGAGTCTTTTTCTTTGCCCCACTCTATTCTGGGTGGTGTCCAGCCTTCTCCTGCTATCTTAAGCCCTAGAACATTTTTTTCTAGGCAGTTTCTGCCTATCCTCTAGCAATTTTTCTGGGACAGAAATGAGTCTTGCATTTCTTTAATGTTCCATCTTCCTAGAAGTTTAAATGTTTTAAATTTCAATGAGGACCAATTTATCTTTTTTTCATTTGTTGCTCATGCTTTTGTTGTCATATCTAAGAATCCGTTGCCAAATCTAAGATCAAGAAGATTTACTTCTATATTTTCTTTTAAGAGTACTGTGGTTTAGCTCATATATTTAGGTAATTGTTTCATTGTAAGATAATTTTTGTATTTGGTGTGACATGGAGGCATAACTTCAGTTTTTGCTTGTGGAAATATAGTTGTTTCACATATTCGGGTATTTTTTGTGGATGTAAGTTTTTTTTTTTTTTTTTTAAAGATTTATTTTTTATTTATTACATCCCCCCCCTTTCTGCTTGCTATTGCTGTGTGTCCATTCTTGTGTTCCTCTCTGTCTGCTTTGTCTCCCCCCATTGCGGCGATGCGCCGAGACCGGTCACCGCGCAGGTGGCTTTGCTCCGCTTGTGCATGGCTTCTGCTTCCATTCACGGCCGGCTCTGCTTCAGCTCACGGGTGGCTGGCTGTGCTCCATTCGTGCGCAACCTGCCCTGCCCGTGGCAGCTTTGCCCTGTCCGTGGCAGCTTTTTGCCCTACCCATGATGGCTCTGCCCGCCCGTGGCGGCTTGCCCTTCTCAAGGCGGTCTGCCCGCTAGGAGAGGTCCCCGGGAACCCAACCCAGGGCCTCCCATGTGGTATACCGGTGCCCTTACCCACTGGGCTGTATGGCCGGCCCCTGGATGTAAGTTTTTTAACACATTTGAGTAAATACCAAGGGGCACAATTGCTGGACTATAGGGTGAGATTGTGTAAGGCTTTGTAAGAAACTGCCAAATTGTCTTCCAAAGTGACAGTACATTTTACATTCTTACAGGCAATGTTTGAGTATTCCTATTTCTCCATATCTTTACCAGCATTTTTTTTAGTGAACGCTTGGATTTTAGACATTCTAATAGTTATATAGTGATATCTAATTGTTTAAATTTGAAATTCCCTGATAACATATGATGTTGATCATCTTTCATATGCATATTTGCCATCTGTATATTTTCTCTGAGAAAGTGCCTCTTCAGATCTTTTGCCTATTTGAAAAATTGTATTGTCTAATTTCTTACTGTTGAGTTTAAGAGCAGAGCTCTTTGTATATTTGGATACAAGTCCTTTGTCAGAAATGTGATTTGCATTGAAAAGGGGAACATTTTGGTCCCTGTTAATGGGGGAATTACTAAGTCCACAAGTGCTGCCCAAGACAAGATTCATGCTCAGAAAAGACCAAAGAAGACTCTGCTCTTCCACCTCAGGCTGAACTTCAGGTTAATTGGTAGAAGAGCTAAGTTCTGAAGGAGATAACCACCCAACACTGAGCCAATTTGCAGACTGTGAAAGGTATTTTTGCATTTGAAAGTTTGTATTTGTTAGTTCCTAGCATTCAAGGAAATCTCTCTTATATCACTAGCTGTATATAAACTTAAGGAACAGAAAGCTCAGGAACAAAATTCCAAAATCAATAGAAGGCAAAGAAGAGGAAATGATGTCCCTTACAAAAGATCAAGATAAAGATGAGAAATCAATGAAGAATACAAGACTTGGACATACCAGACAAAGACTTTTTAAAAAAATGGTCTTAATTAAACTCAAAGAGCTAAAAGAAAACATGGAGAAAGTACTAAAATATACCAAGAAAACAGTATATGAACAAAATGTGAATTTCAATAATGAGATAGAAATTATAAAATGGAACCAAACAGAAATACTGGAGTTGAAGTTCACAATAACTGGAATAAAAAAATCTGTGGAGTGTTTTAACGATAGATTGGAACTGGCAGAAAAAAGAATCAGTGACTTGAAGATAAGAAAATTGAATTTATTATGGCTGGGGAGCAAAAAGATAAAGAATGTGGAAATGTGAACAGTGCCTAAGAGACCTGTGAGACATGATAAAGTATACCAATATGTGCATTATGGGAGTCTCATAAAGAAAAGAGAGAAGAGGCAGAAAGAATACTTAAAGAAATAATGAAAGAAAACTTTCCAAATTTAATGAAAGATATGAATGTACACGTGCAAGAATCCCAGTGACTGTGAACATGAAAAATTCAAGGAGATTCATGCCCAAAGTATGATCAAACTAAAATGCCAGATACAGACAGAATCCTGGCAGCTGCAAGAAAGAAGTAGTGTGTCACAAACAAGGGAGCCTCAATAAGATTAAGTACTGATTTATCATCAGAAAACATGGAGGCAAGAAGACAGTGAGAGAAAATATTTTAAAGTGCAGAAAGAAAATAATTGCCAATCAAGAATTTATGTCTGGCAAGCTTTCTTTAAAATTTTGGAGAGATTAAGACATCTCTTGATAAACAAAAGTTGAGGGAGTTTGTCACCCCTAAACCTGTCCTACAAGTGATGATAAAGAGAGTGCTTCAGATTGAAAGGAGGACGTTAGACAGTAGACCAAAGCACCATAAAGAAATAGGATCTCCACTAAAGGAAACTCCATAGGCAATTATAAACACCAGTACACTGTATTGCATTTTTGGTGTGCACCTCCAATTTTTGCTTCTTATAGGATCTAAAATGGAAATTCATAAAAAATGATAAATTATATAAAGATATCATTTTGACAATGACAATATGAAAGTAGAGAGACAGAGGGTTCTAAGAACATAATTTATATATGCTATAGAATTTGAGCTGTTATCAAATCAAATGAGGTTTAGATTTCTTATGTGAAACATGAGCCCTATGGTAACTACAAAGAAAATTCCTGAAAAATATGCACAGAAGATAGAAGAAGAGACACAAAATGGTTCACTACAAAATATCAAATCAATATAAGTAGGCAGTAGTGGAAGAATTAAGTGAAAAAAATGGTATAACATATAAAAACACAAATTCTAAAATGGCAGAAGAAAGTCTTGCTGTATCAGTAGTTACTTTAAATGTAAATGGATTAAACTATCCAGTCAAAAGGCAGAGACTGGCAGAATGGATTTTAAAATCAACCCAACTATGTGCTATTTAAAAGAGATTTACTTTAAATTCAAAGATACAAATAGGAAGAAAGTGAAAGGATAGACAAAATATTCCATGAGAAGTATATCTAAAAGGAGAGCTGGAGTGGCTGTACTAAGGTCAGATAATATAGATTTTAAGAAAAGAATTGTTACAAGGGGACAAAAAGGGGCACTATATAGGAGAAAGACATAACAATTGTAAATATATATGCAACTAATAGCAGAACCCCAAAATAAATGAGACAAATATGGACAGATTTCAAAGAAGTGATAGACAGTGTCACATTAATAGTAGGCAGCTTCAATACACCATTTTCAATAATGCATAAAACATCTAGACAAAGGAGAACTAAAGAAACAGAAGACTTAAATGATACTATAAACCAGCTAGACCTAGCAGACATATATAGTATATTTAAGAAAAAAAGAGAGAGAGAGACTATAATACACATTTTCTCCAGTGCATATGGAGATACACTGCATGGAAAGTCACAAAACAAATCTCAAAAAATTAAAAAATACTAAAATCAGGGAGTTGGATGTGGCTCAGGTGGTTGAGTGCCTGCTTCCCACATGGGAGGTCCCAGGTTCAGACCCTGGTGCCTATTTAAAAAACAAACAAACAAATAACAAACAAACAAACACAAAAACCAAGTCAGGGGAGCCAGCTTAGATCAGTGGTTGAGCACTGGCTTCCCACAAAAGAAGTCTAGGGTTCAATCCTGACCCCAATATCTAAAAAAAAAAAAAAAAGAAAGAAAGAAAAAAACCAACAACAAACCAAAACAACAACAAAGAAAAACTAAAATCATACAAAGTTTCTTCTGAAGCCACAGTGGAATAAAGGTATAAATCAATGATACAGTGGAAGACTAGACAATTTACAAATATGTGTTAATTAAGCATGTCAGTGTTATACAACCAGTGGGCCAATGAAAAAATCACAAGGGAAATTAGAAACTATCTTGAGGCAAATGAAAATGCAAACACAACATACCAAAACTTAAGGACTGCAGAAAAGACAGCACTGGAGGAAAATTTACTCCATTAAATTCTTACATCAACAAAGAAGAAAGATTTCAAATCAGTGTTCTTAACCTTACACCTGGAGGAACTAGATAAGGAAGAGCAAACTAAACCCAAAGAGAATGAAAGTACTAAGACTAGAAAGGAGATATATGAAATAGATAATAGAAGCACAATAGAATCAACTAAACCAAAAGTTGGTTTATTGAAATGATTAACAAAATTTAAAAAAAAACAACTTTGAGTTGGACTGACAAAGAAAAAAATAGAGGACACAAATAATTAAAATCAGAAATGAAATGGGGACATTACTACTGAACCCACAGAAATAAAAAGGAATATAAAAGGATACAATTAACAGTTCTATGCCAATGAATTAGATACTCTAGATGAAATGGACTGACTCCTAGAAACACAGAAATTATGTAGTTTTATTCAAGAAGAAATAGAAGACCTCAACAGATGAGTAAGAAGCAAAGAGATTGAATCAGTAATCAAAAATTTCCCAACAAAGAAAATCCAGGACCAGATGGCTTCATGGATGAATTTTACCAACTGTAACAAGAAGAATTAATACCAACGATTCTCAAACTCTTCTAAAAAAAAGCTGAAGAGGAGGGAACACACCATAATTCATCCTATTTACTATTTATTTAAATAATTGAGAGTTCTTAATTTTTACATATATTACAAATTTCACAATCATTATTTCCTCTTGCAACAATAATGACACAATTACATTGTATAACTGAATGGTAGAATTTCAATATATAATGCACATGTGGATTTTTATTTAAAATTATTTCCAGAATGATTGATTATATTTAAGGGTGTGTATTTAAATATTAATAATAATTCTTATAACATGTGTGTCAGTTATCAATTTATTGCCTCTCAGTTCCACAGCCACCCTCTAATACATGTTCTCCATATGAAATTTCTTTATGAATTTCTCCTTTATGATGAGAATGATGTTGCATTTCTTAGTAGAGGGCACTGTACCAGCTTTGTAGGAGGAAGTTTCTCACTGTTTCTCTCTGCTGCGAGGTGAGTTAAGTGGGTGGAAGAATTTGGTGATAATACTATCACAGCCATGTACTCAGAATGTACTGACACTCAACAACCTCATAACTCTCACCTATGCTGATGATTATATTTTTGCAGCACTCTTAACATGGACACCATGTGTTCAAGGTCTGCCCACACTGACAGCCTTACTGCTTCTGCTTTCTTGCCCCCATCCCAGCTTTGTGTCTCTGTAGTCTCCAAGCCGCTATCTTACCTGGATCTTCGAAAACATTTCCTAACCAGTGTTCATGCTTCTTCCATTGCCCCTATTTTCTATTCTCATGTTACACATCTGCTCAGAACCTCTAATAGCTTCCAATCTTTAGATTACAAGGCAAAATCATTATTATGGCTTACAAGGACCAACAAGTTCTGGCTCTCCACCCCCTCTCTGAAGTTATTTCCTTCTCTATCCCTTGTTCACTCTCCTCTAGGCACATAGCAATTCCTTGAACTTGCCAAATGAGCAACCACTTCAGGCATTGTAGTGCTCTTTCTGCAAACATCAACCAGCTTACCTCTTCACCTCCTTCAGGTCTCGGCCCTGATTTTATATTAACAGAAAAGTCTTTTCTGGCAACCCACATTTAGCATACACAGTCTCCTTTACCCCGCTTTATTTTATCTCTGGTACTTTCCCATTTAACATGTTAAATATTTACATGTTCATTTGTTTATTATCAACCTGTTGTCACTGGAATGTAAACTCCATAAGGGAAAACCCTTGTCACATTAAATCACTGCCATATCCTCAGCATATGCTTGGCATGTGGTAGATTCTCAATAAATATTTGTTGAATGAATAAAATTATTATTATTAAATGATTTGCCTTCCTGTAATATTTCATTCAATTCTCACAATTAATTGTATGGAATAATATTTAATCCCAATTTACAGATAGGAAAATGGAGCATAGAGAATTTAAATTATTTTCCTATAGCAATAATAAGTGAACAGTTAATAATAAACAAAGGATAATAAATGGTAGAAGCAAGATTTTTAATTCAGGCCTGTCTGTAATCAAATCTCATGCATGGTTTTCTACTAAATTATACTGACTCTCAGAATTCCTAATGTATATATGACTAGATATAATCAAATTTATGACAGTATAAAGTGATCTCTAAATATATATGTATATATATGGTTTACTTTATTACTTATTTTGTGAGGGTTGGCTTCTTTAGTGTTGAAGTTTATATTAAATGTTTCCTTATAGTTAGGGTTTCAGTTACTCTTTGGAATATCCAAAATTTGAACTGAATAATCACAAATCATCTGGTATAATATTAACTTTTACTATTTAGCTATGCTAAAATTTGGCAGCATTAAATTATATGTGTTTATTAATCATGTGTCTGTTAACTGCCAGGGGTTGATGAGGAGGTTTAACTGATCTTGGCTGAGTTTGCTTACGCATTTGGGAGTCAACTGGTTGCAGGCTAATCTACATAGGCCATTGTGGGAACAACCTGGGCAATTTAGACCTACTCCATGTATTCTCCTACAGGTTAACCTGGGCATGTTCTGCCATTGGCAAAGTTAGTAAAGTGCAAACCATGTTGTGCACATCCATTTCAAACCTCTGTTTATTTCATGTTTTCTAAACTTCTCATTGGCCTAAACAAGTTATTTACATGAGGATAGAGTCAAGGAGATATGTCTATGTTTTATCTTCATTATCTCTGATTTTCTCTTCTCATATCTTGACTTTCTTAACCTCTCTTAAGTTTCAATCACTTCCCCTCCCCCCCAAAAAACGAAAACAAAAACAAAACCATATTGCTAGGAAAAGGCCAAAACAAACAGTAACTCCTTTGTGGACTTGTCCTAAGTATAATATGGAAGAACTGATTAAAATAACACATTGATCAAATTCTCATTATATAAAACTCTCCCTTAATTTTGAAGGCAAAACAGAAAACAAATTTTATAAGAAGTAGTTTCCAAAGTTGCAATTTTATATATTTTATATATGCTAAATATGAGTAATAAACTACACAGAAACATAAATTATGCAAAAGTTATCTCTGAACCTCTTGTTTAATTAAGTATGGAAAATACTTTAAAATTTAAACTCTAATAGGAGGTATAGTTTCTTATTAAAACATGCTGCAATATTTAACTGCTAGAGGTACTCAAGCTCTTCTTCCTACCAAATGAAATCTATTTCATTGAGGATAAAGGGTAAAAACTTTAAAAAAAAATTAACTAGGATGAAAGAAAATCAAATCAAATTGTCCCTGGTTCAGTTACTGCACTGCTTTTTTGGGTTTGTTATGAGTATAAAATGGAAGAACTGATTAAAAGAACATATTATATTTGGTATTTTAGGCAAAATTTTATAGGGGAAAAGGATAAACATAATTAGTAATGTAAAAAGCACCATAAAACTTTTCTCTCAAATTATCAACAGCTGAGTTTAATTTGCCTTTTAGGTCATAAAATCACTGAGCTTCTAAATTTGAGGCTCAAAGAAAATTTTCTTATAAGTGTTCAGAAATATATTAGTTACTCATGCTGAATACTTTGAAATTTCAGACATGATTCTAAGAACTTTCTCACACTTCTAAAATACTGATTCTCATAGTCACTTTAAATTTATTATTGAAAGTTTAATAAACATTAAGTATCTGTGCACCACCTATTTTAAAAAAGAAATTATACTGTGTGTTAAAATTAAACATATTATATCCTATGATAACCTAAAATTAAATATAACAAAAGTAATTAGAAGAGAACGAGGAAGCAGATGTTGGCAGCCACAATTTAACATCTTTAATTATTTAAGATGACTTGAGTTTGTTTCCAAAAAAGTGAGTGCCAAGAATATAACTTATTTTGACAAATTTTTATTTTTATGATAAAAGCAAACATGAAAATTCTTCTGAAGAAGCAATTCATCAATTTTTAAATAAACAGTTTGTTCATCTTGATATAAAATTGTTTAATTTACAAATCCTGTATTAGATGGAACATTTTCAATCACTCAAACGTCCTATTATTTGTTCTGCTAAGGCATAAAAATACACCTAGACTGATATTCTGCCTACAGAGAGTAAAGGAAAATGGAAATCTTTGTATACTTATTTGTAAGACTTTCACTTTTGAATAATATTTAGGACAAAAAGCAGTTTTGCTTTTCAATTACCTATTTTAATTTAAAGGCAAATATTTTGGTTTAAATATTTAATTTAAATCTTTGTGAATAATATAAGTTTCTTATGTTTAACTGCTCTACCCAGTCTAAGATATTGTTAATTTTGGAAGCACATGGCTTATTTAAAATATACTTATTACTGTATATAATGATTGAACAAGAGATGAATGAAAGGAAGAAAACCAAAATATATTGAGTAGTGTGTCTTTGGGGCTTAGAGAAGGTGGGATGGAGTCCCTGTGTTATTTTATAAACTTCATGTATTATTTTACTTTAAAGATGTACTACTTAGATAAAGGTTAACATTAACTTTTAAAAATAGGCCATATAGTTTATCCACCCAATCAATTTTTTAATTCTTTTAAAATTTCCCCACCAAATCTATTGAGCTCTTTGAACCTGAAAATGTCAGGACACTCTCTAAGTATGTTAAAATTGATGGTTTTATATAGACCATCTGGACCAACTACAAAGTTCTTTCTAATATTGGACTGAAATAGGTTTCCCTAAATTTTCCATAATTTAGGGAATTTGAGCTGATGAGTACTCAGAACAGTTCTATTACTGTTACAAATAATTTGAC
The DNA here is from genome assembly GCA_004027955.1 of Chaetophractus vellerosus. Taxonomy (NCBI): domain Eukaryota; kingdom Metazoa; phylum Chordata; class Mammalia; order Cingulata; family Chlamyphoridae; genus Chaetophractus; species Chaetophractus vellerosus. The sequence goes on from PVKH010014269.1 coordinate 11,237, forward strand.
CTGATGAGTACTCAGAACAGTTCTATTACTCTTATACTTGACCATTCATTAAATATTTAGTGTGCTACAATGTCCATCCAATCTTTTATTTAACAAATGGAACATTGCAGATCCTTCAACAATTCTTGATATGAAATGGCCTCAAAGTCTTTAATTATTCAGGCTCTCTGACTCTATATGTCAGCTATCTCTAGGCTTTGCTGAGGTAACAAACAATTCCATATCTTAGTGGTTACAATAAAGGTTTATTTCTTATTCACATAATAGGCCAGCTTTGGATTTTCTGGAGCTATTCTCCATGTAACTTCGTTTTAGGACTCCTGCTGAAGGAGTAGTCCCTTAGATATGCCAATCTCCTAATAGAGGAGAAAAAAGTGAAAAATTTGTTCGGAAGTAGCATATATCACTTTTGTTCATATTTCTTTAGCTAAAGCAAATCTCACATCTAAATCTGCCATCAATAGAATAGGGAAATAGTCACCTCCCACTGAGATGCACTGCAAGTCACATGGCAATAGATAGGTAAGAACAGTGAATAATTAGGAACAATAAAATAATCTTATACAGCCTCAAAATATGTCCAGTTTTTCTCAGTGCATCAATTAAAAGTGTAGTGCCCTGAATTGGACAGTACATCAGGAATAGTCTGAGCAGTTCTGAATAGAGTATGCTTATTTTTCTCATTCTAGATTTTGCATTATTAATTCAGTCCAAGATTGTAACATCTATTTAGCAATCATATTGAATAGGCTATTATTGTTCATGGCTAGTCCTCATGACTATTCTAAAACGAATTACTGGACTATGTACCGTACAATTACATATTAGTGATATTTTCCATGCTTGAGTCAATTGAGTATAAATATAGGACATCAGCTGAGAATTATAATAGAGTGTCAGCATTTATAATATTAAAACTAATTTGAAGACTATGACAGGGTGCTGCACAGTCATGCAATATGGAAGAAGCTCTAGTACTCCTTGGTCTGGATGCAGCAATGTCTAAGAAACAAAGAAAAAGAGAACGCAAGCTAGGTTCAAATGCTTTTCCAAGGCTATGGCCTTGTCCCCTTGTTAACAAGACTCTATGGCATTTTGATTCTATCATATCAATGAACACAATTATTTTTCTCTTGTGGGAGGAGCAAGAGAGTACAAAGAGAAAATAGATATGTTCCTTACAAAATTAGTAAAAATCTTCTTGTCAAATTTTTTACATATATATACTTTTAATTACCACCACCCTTTTCTTGTACAATTGTCTCTTTGGTCTTAACTCAATTTCATTCCTATAAAGAGAATCCACTAATAGGATTGAGATCCATCCTGACTGAGGTTTAAAAACATACTTTTCTGGGGTACACACAGTTCCAAACCACCACAGGGGTTCTGTTCTAGTCTTGACATTAAGGAGCCCTTCCCCAGGGAAGTGCCATTTGAGCTGAGGTCTGTAAAAGTTGACTGTGTGTTGACATGTGGTGTGTCATGGGTGATGGTGAGAAAAGTTATTGAGACAGAACCTCAAAAATTTTCTGTAACTCTGAGTTTTGCACATTTAAAGAACTAAAAGAAGGTAAGTGTAACTAAAATGAAGAGAATATGGAAAGAAGGCACAAGATAAGACTGTAGAAGGTAGAAGTAGGCTTGGCCCAAATCATAGAGGTCATATTAAGGATGTTTGACATTAATAATTATGCAGTAAAAAACATGACTTCTATATCCATCAACTAAGATAGAGACAAAATAATGTCAAGTAAATCAATCAAAATATCCATATTGATTGATGCTGTTAATTAATCAACAACAGCTGCATAATATACAAAATGAATTCCTTTCCCATGACAAGGTTGGTCATGGATTAGCTCCATGAGGCTCGAGCTAGAAGAGTGTCTTTCTCTAGAATGCCAGAAATTACTATATTAGGGAAATAAGACCCCAAAATGAATTTTGAATCTGAGTCCAATAAGCCAAAAAGCAGAGATGAAATGAGTATAAGGAAATATTGATTCCTATGGGAAGAAAAAAAATCTGGGATCAAAGAATGAGGGCTTCAGGTTGAATGTAATGGCTTTGTCAGTGTAATTGCCTGGAATAGGCATGTTTTTGTCTGGGTGATTTTTATGAGAGATATAATGCAGTATATTGTTACAGGAGTAACTATTCAGAATAAAACTCGGCTCCCAGTTGAATTTTTGAACCGTTTATTCAAGTGGCCGGGCTCGTCACCTTTCCATAGGTGAAAGTGTTGAAGCAAGGCTTTAGATATTTTTTATACTCTTTGTAGGAACTGAAACTAACTTTTAGACAAAGGACTATGCGGGGGTCTTTCTTTGTGGTTGTGTTTGATTCACGTTGTCTGGGGCAACTAGCAAGCCTAAGCAAGCTCCAAATGTACAGAAGCAGATATTTGCGGTTAGCTGCAGGTAGGAACAGTTTCTAACTATTCTATTCTATTCTTGTTAGTCAAGCATAACTTTTAGAGCACTGGGAGGCAGTTCCCAGAATTGTACTGGGAAGGGGTGACTATAATCTTTTTCCATAACAATATGGAATAGCCAGACATGAAGAACTCATATTCAGATAAAATTTTTTTTCACCTTTGAGCATGAATATAAAGACATTATTAAATGCTTTGAAAAACAATTATATAGCCTATTTATATGGAAACTGTCACAGAGTAGCAAACTGTGGGGCACTGATCTATTATTTATAGAATCCACCCTCACCCAATTAAAAAAATGAAATGATTTTAAACCATTTCCATCTCCTTGCAGTTCTCACATTGTTTAAATTTTCTCAGAAGTCTCAGATATTCCTCCCATAATGTAAGTTTCAAGCTTCCTCACTTTCCTTGGCTATAATCTATTCAAACCAGTAGACTTGAAATCATTCTGAACAGATAGGTACCTTCCCATTTGGATTTCTGTTTTCCTTATTGTCATCCTTTTCTGCCCTTTTCAATTTCCAAAGTATACTGAGCTGAGATAAGAAAGTCAGCTTAGAGTTCAGGCCAACTTAGATCAGAGGGCTCTGCTACCTCTAAATGGCAATATATTATCAACAAATCACTGAGTATAAACAACGTGTCTATCCTTCCTTGATCCTTCTAATTTTTAAAATTGTAAACACAACGTTAATAATTAGAAAATTGCAACTCATTTTGAGCTTAACCTTTCTGATTCAATTTGTGTGGATAGGGTGACTATGTAACTTTTTGCTCTTCCAAGAGGACTTAGGAAGTGAAAGGATGCTCCATTAATGATGATCAGACAACAGACATAAATAAGATGGACCTGGACAAATGGATTTATATGGCCACCCTACATATAGGTTCTTTATTTGATCCTAGTTATGTGTCCTCTGTCAAAGTTTTGGGCTAAAATCCATTAAACTATATAATATAAATGTGTAGAATTAATTGACATTTAAATATACTCACAAATTTTATTTTAAAATCTTTGTCTTTATAGTATTTTAGTCCATCTTTGTATGTAAAATGATCAGTTTTTATTTTCTAAAACCAAGGTACAAGAAGGTCAGGGCAGCAGCTTAAATTTTATCATTTCTTTCCCATATGCTATACAAGTCACTAACATTATATAGATAACTATATGTTGGTCTTTACATCACACTTGGGGTACATGAAAGGCTTTTATGAGTTTCTATTGGTAAGATCTGCATCCAATTTTTCTTTTAAAAAATATAACAGATTATAAGATTTATAGTATGGTATTTTGAGGGTCAAATATTAGAGACCATTAGCAAGATTTAATCAGAAAGATTTGAATATCAGAGTAAGGAGACATATTAACATTTATGCAAAAAAAGGTAGGATGCATTGTTTTTCTTTTTAGCCATATGATTTTTAGGAATAATATATTTTCTTAATCTTATAATGATAGCTAAGGAAATGAAAATATTTCACATGAAATTGAAGAGTTCTCGAATGCCTCATTTTGCTTTTTATCTTGAGGCATTTTTGGTTTTCAATTTGGAATACTTAAACTACAAATTTAGTCTTGAATTTAATGGAAAATATTTTTCAAATAAGAGAGTGGCAATAACTTTGAATCGCTTTTCCATTGCTCTTGTAAAGTAAGATTTTCTTTCTATACTTTTATATCCTGAGGCAGTTTAGCTACATGCTCCTCATAATTGAAGTAACTGTGCATATTTGTTAATGATATACACATCTGTAAGGCAAATGGGACTCCATTTCCTAAGAAGAAATCTTTCTGTTTGGATAAAGAACTCTCATTCTTTAACTGTCCCCATTCACATTCTCCTGTCCCTTCTGTTATCAGCTACTAGTTGTGTGGACAGAACAAGTCTGAACCTAATGTTCCTATAAAGATTGGTCACTAGGAAATAGCATAGAAGGTACCTTATCTCAAAAGAGTAATGTTAATCCTACTCTATTAAGAAGGGAAAGATAAATCTGACAGAAAGAAATAGTGGAAAATGAGTCATTTCCATTAAATGGGGTTAAAAGAATTTTGGAAATAAATATTTCTTTCAAAATAAAAAAAAGTGAAAAAATCCTGCCATCTCTAAAAGTGTTATTAGACACTAGCTTCACTGCATACAGATTTAAATGTCTTTAAAACTGAAAAAAAATGCAAACAAACTTTTTTCCTTCTTTCTTAAAATTGAGAGCTGTCACAAGACTTTTTTTCCAGTCTACTTAAGCTTGGTCATAAACACTAGTAATACTTTGGCTATACATTTTCTATTTAAATTTTGTGTTTGCTTAAATTTGAACTTGAAATAGTTACCCAGTCCTGGGTGATGTTGCAATGGCGGATACAGGCCAGTTTATATCATCATATATCATGCAGAACTGTGTGGGAAAGAGTGTGGTCTACAGTGTGATCTATGGTCCATGCTTGGTAGCAAGGCCCCAAGATGCGTATATCTATTGCAGGTGATATGCCACACTGATGAAGGATGTATGTATGGGAGGGTGTGAGGGGTGGGGCATATGGGTACCCCTAGAATTTTTGTGTAACATTTATGTAATTGACATCCTAAAAAAAAATTGATTAATTTTTTTAAAAAGTAAAATCAGGAAATAAAAGAAAGAAAGAAAAAAATGCACCTGTGCTTGAAAATGGTTGCTAAGTGATACAGAATTCTTAATAGAATTTCCAGGAAGATAAATGCCTAAGGATAATGTGTAAATTAGGAAAAGAGCACATCTTTTCCATTTCTTCATAAAGAAGTTTATCTTGTTCTTTCTTAATTAGAGGGCAAATGTCCTCTATTTTTATCATTTTCTCCCTGACTCTGGTCAGCAGAATAATGTCCCCTCAAAGATGTCTACATCTTAATCC
>PVKH010014270.1:0-16544 GCA_004027955.1 Chaetophractus vellerosus
ATAAACAAGTGTGTTTTAATTTGTACATATGTATTGGTTTTATTTTGAAACAATTTATGAAAATAAGTAAAAATAAAATGAATTAATTTTAGAGGTCCACCAATATAATAAAATCCATTTGTCAGTTGGTAAAGAATTATTTCAATAATTATATACATTTGATTACTTCCTCTCTTAAAAGCATACCAGTTTGAATGATAAATTATCCTATCTCCCTAATATTCTGTGACTCTTTAGCCTACTATTTGAATGTTGAAATATTCAAGCTAAAACATCAAATTCATTAAAAAGTAAAAGGATTCTTTGGTAATCACTTATTATTTTGATTTACTAACTCATGTGTTCTTCACAGCCAGAACTTAAGTATTTGGGTATTTTGTGGGGGAACATATTTGTCAACTGAAATAGGAAATTTTTATGAAATTCAGCCTCATGGAAATTTGAGTCATTTTCCAATAAATTGTTTTGACCTAAACTGTGTGCTGCTGAAAAGAGGAAGCTACTTTTGCCCTTTGGGTCAAATTCCCTGGTGCTTTCAAATGCTCTTTTATAAACAGGAATACTTATGTGACAGACACAGATGTGTTTTAGCCATTGTGTCCCATTAATAGATGTCCGTGTATTGCTGGGCATGAATTAGGTCGTTTTGGCAGCATTTCTAATTTTTAACACAAACTGTTTGAAGAATTAGAGTCAGTGAGAGAGTAGGGGGAATAATGAATTTAAAAATAGGGTAAAAATTGTAAATGTCTGGGAAGTTTGATGTTATAAGAGGAAAATATGAGCCTGGCTTCTCCTCATGTACAAAATAGTTGGGTAAAGAACCACACATCGGATGGTAAGAAGTTACTCAAACCATCCCAACACACTTTACTGGACTGGGAATAGGAATAGTGCATCCTCACCTCTGCCATTCTCTTTGCTCAATAATTTAATAAAATTCTAATCCGAAGAAAATTATAGATAGAAAAAAAAAGTTTTGTTAGGTTTGTTTGATGTTTTAGGTTTTATACATACACACATGCACACAATGGCCCAGGTTGGCAAGAGCTGAGAGGATACTGGCTAAATCCCAGTAAGAACAGAGTGGTATCAGAATGTAAGTAGTAGTGCAAAACACCTCTTTTGGGGGTAATCTTCTTTTCTGCAACATTTAAGTATGTTCTAAATTATATTTCTAAGTCTTAGCTACTTAATACGGGAAGCCACACTTAAGGATTTCTGCATGCAAAGTAAGCATAATAGTCCCAGAAAGCTGGATTCCATTTTACATGGAGAATTGGAGACTGGGGAAAGTGAATTTATATTCCAATTCCATGAAAGAAAAAAATAAATTAATTTTCATACCTCCTCACAAGGAATACCTTTCTGGGCATGTGGGGCCATCTTATGGCAGTGTTATTTGGATGAGGGAATGCCAGTCTTGACTCCTATGGTTTTTAATTTAGCTCAACCTGAACTAGCCATTATTCTCTTTTTCTGTCTTGGATTATCGTGGTGTACTCTGCAAGTTTTTAATTGGTAAAGTATTTCCCATAATGTACTGCAATTCATTTTGTCAGAACTTGGTCCTTAAGAACTGGTCATGGATTAGTACTGTCAATAATGCTCACAACAGGACAAAGTAATCTAATTTGTGTGGACTAAGTAAGTGGATCTGAATATCACTCCCTTCGTGGAAGACCTTAATGCGATTCTGCCAACTATGAAGGGAAGATATGCATCTGTTATGGCCCACTTATTGTATGAGTCATTGTTATTAACTGACTGTTGACTACGTATTTGGGGAAATAGATGAAAACAACCAACAGTATTTATGAATGTAGGATTTTTCTTTCTTTTGAGGTTTATGGTGGCTAAAAGATGCCTGAAGAGCTCATTAGAGTACGGTGACTCTAAAACATGATTAAGAAGGCAGCAGAGTTTGACTGGGAATCCCCGTACTAGGAAATGTGTTATCTGGGTGTACTGCAAGCCACACTGTTGCCTGCCGGAGACATTTCTAAACAGTTGGGATAGGAAGGATAGAGGGAACATGCACATACTTTGTGAAAACCAAAAGGAAATCAGGTTCAATCGAAATGAAGCGATTGAAGAGTTCTCTGAGAGAATCAGCAGCCTCTACAGGAAATGAAATCCTGGTTCTGTCGGGATTCCGCTTATGACCTTATGATATCAAGGTGACAACTGAGGCTTATGCTCAATGAGTGAGCGATCAAAGATTTTTTGAACTTAATAAACATTCGGGGGGGGGAATGCAACTTATCTCTTGGAATCACTGTTGCTAATAACCCCATTATAACTTGGTATAGTAATTTTTGCAGAAGGGCAATAAAAATGAAGTAGCTGAGTTAAATCTTGTTATGTTTTCTAGGAATCTGAGAAAAAGGGGTTAATTGAAAGAATCTATATGGTACAAGATATTGTTTCAACAGTTCAAAACATCCTGGAGGAAATTGCTTCTTTTGGAGAAAGAATTAAAAAGTAAGTTCAAAACTTGTGTTGTGTTTAAAGTACTGCTGCCATGTCCAAGGACAGCTTCTGAGGCAACGGAGGTGGCAGCAGATAATGTAAAAAAACAAAACAGTGGTGGCGGCAAGTCCTGTTTGACTTTGGATGGCTAACTCTCTGAGCTTGTCAGTTTCTCAGTTGGACGGTACCTCTGAACTGGGGTGACCATGTGGCCCGGTTTACACAAATTGTCCCAGCATAATGATTTGTGCCCCCTTTCACTTTCAAAAATATCCTGGTTTGAGTGATAAATTATGGTTACCCTACTCAGAAAGGAAAAGGGAAACACATCTGAACCACAGAACACAGTAAATGCCTTGAGTGAAATTTTTTTCTCAATTCTCCAAAGGATGTTACATAATTAGTATCACCATAGATACCTAGAAATGAAGTTAATTCATTGCCTACATGGATGCTTTAGGGGAAGGGTCAAGAGATAGTGTATAGGGCCAGAGAGCAAACATTTCCAGCTTTGTGTGCCTTACAGTCTCTTTTGCAGCTCTTCAACACTGCCATTGTAGTATAAAAGTAGCTATAGATGATATGTGAATGAATGGTTATTCCAATAAAACTTTATTTACAAACACAAATGGCAGCTGGATTTGACCCAAATCCAACCCTTAGTTTGCTGTCCCCCACCATAGGGCATGAAGGCTAAATTCTCACATAGAATTTCAGTTGAGGAAGGTTCTTTCTTATAATTGATGGGAGAGGGTTGATGTTTGCTTTGTTTTACACATTGTGAACTCTGCATATTCTGCATAACCGAGTCTTCATTTGGTATCACTGAACAAGGGGATTTATTTTTCCCTTTAAATTGGAAGCTTATTTCTTTCCCTCTTTAAATCCAGGGCGTGTCAGCCATATGGTTCTTCCTATAGATTAGGTAATACTTTTTCTTATTATACTGATCATGTCTATGTATAACATTTTAGCCCTTAGTGTAAGAGTTTCTTTAAGAAAAGAAGACATTTAAGAACAGCATGAATTAAGAAAAGATGAAAAATAATGGTAAAAGCCAAATGAATGTTTTGTTCATCAAAATGTAGGGAATTCAGTAAATGATTAACATCAGGAAATATATAAAGCTAATATCTAACTTCCCTTGTGGATACTGATCTTATCTCTCAGTCGCATATCAAATGAAATTGCCCTTGAATTCTCATTTGTTGTTAGCATAGTAAATGTTTATTTTGTTTTTTAAAAACTTTGAAAACCACCTTTAAACCAGTTTGGTGAGTTTTAATTGAATTTACACATTGCTATTCCCTGTATCAGTGCCTGAGAAAAGAAAAGTTAAAGAGCAGTAGAATATTTACTCGCTTATATTTTTGCCTATCTTTTCCCCCCTTGGTTTCATGTAAATTGACAAATGATTCCTGAACTTACCCTCCAAAATGTTTAACAAAAACATAAGCAAAAGTGGAGAATAGTGAAATGATGATGAAAGCATTGAAATTCTTCATTTGTTCATTCAGTTACCAGTAATTGAATGTCAAACATTGACCTGATCTAACAATGAGAATTATATCAATAATAAAAAGGATAACAGCAACAAGAACTAATATTGTGTGCCAGCCGGCTACCATTCTAAGCCCTTTACACAACATAGTAAAGGGAGGGAGAAGAGTTGGTACCAGATTATTAGAATTCAGTAGATTGGCACTAGATGAAGCAGAGAAGATGCTGGTGAAGTCTAATTAGCCCACAAAGGGAAGTAGGAAAGAAGCAGACACACAGAGGACAATTCTGAGGAAGCAACAACTTGTCAACATCTCTGAGGTTAGGAAGAGATAGCTGCGCAGCTACTTGATGAGTGATGGATTTAGGAGGTGGGAGCCCTTGTAAGATTCAAAGCCCAAGATGCAAGGAATTTAGTATGTCTTTACATAGTGGGTGGAGGATAGGGGGTGGCAATGCCTAGGAGTGAGGCAGGAGAGGTAAGTGGAGACAGAAGATGGATGAAAAAGTCATTGAAAAGAAATGAGTGAGGCAGTATATTGGCATTAATGAGGAGAGAGGATGTGAGGAAGGGGGCAAGACCGTGGAAGTAAGGCCTGTTGTTTGGTACAACTGTCTCCATGCTTGAAAGCCTTTAGTAGACAAATGTGGCTGTTGTGCAGTTGACAATGGTAGAGGAAATGCATCTGATGAGAGGAGAGGGCAGTAGATTTAAATAGGCCCCCAACTCCACAAGTGCTCTTGAGGGGTGGCTGTGCCCAGCACAGCTGTGGTGGACGTGTCCGAGACGTGTTTTCAGCCCATGAACAGAGTACTGTTCTGCCCAGCTGCATCACAGGAAGGCTCATGAGGCTCAACTCCTATTAATTCTTGGGCCATTCATTATTACAGTGACCTTAAAGTTCCTGCTGAGCATTCAAGTGGGATGTCATGTGTAACTCTGTTGGAATCCCATTGTAATTCAGTGCTAAGGACCAGGAAAAGTTTTACGCAACTTTTGCCAACTAGCAAAATAAATAGACTTACATAAAACTTTCAGAGTGCAAGGCTTCCCTGACACTGGCTGAGAGAGCTCCACTAGGACTGCATTTAGATGAATTGAACTATGCTTGCTAATATTCCTACTCTGTCCTTTCTAATATTATACAAATTTCAAATGTACGTGTATATCAACCTAAAGGATTTATTTAATATGTAGCATTTATATGATTCTGGGCAGCAGACAGGATGGGCCAGAAGAATGGGCTATATATTATATGTTCTATCACCGTGACATGTAAGGGTTGACTGGTGACTCCAACCCTTGTGTTCTTGGGTGTTTAGAGAAATACCCATAGAGAAGTGAGATGAGAAAGATCTGGAAGGGCAGGGATGCCATCCCTGCAAATGTTGCAAAGTAAGGCTTATAATGAACATCATGGGAAGTAGAACTTCCCTGGCTAGGAAGTGATGTTAAGAAATAATAAGCAATAAAGTTGGAAAAACAAGTTTAGTGCAGTTTGAATCAGGGTGAGGCCAGGGGGAATAATAGATTGCTACACTCCTGTTTTCTCAGAGTGACGTGTAAAAGAGAGAAAGAATGAAGGCAAAAAAGACTAAAGATGAGGCCAGACCCCAGCTATGAGGAGGGAGTTCACAAGCTAGTTTGAAATCCATGCAAATATGAAAGAAAACCTCATTCGGGTGACTTTACAAAGAAAGAATCTGCAGGATTGTATTACTAGTTGTTTTTGTTCCCATGTAATGAGCAATCAGAGGACTTCATATGCCCAAGCCTGGGAAACAAAGAAAATAATAACCCCAAAGAGGTCAGTCTGATGAGGCAGCCATTTGGGGGAGGAATTGGAGAATGGGCTTGCAACTTACCTTATCAGTCTGTAGTTGCAGTCATTTTTGTTAAGTGTTTTGAGGTCTTAAAATGATATTCTTACCACATGTTATGAGCCCACGAGGGTTGAATAAATGAAGTTTATTCATTGAATTTCATCATTAATTGAGAGTCTTGACATCTTTTTCTCAAAACTGCCCACTAGAAATTTTCATTGTAGGATTTTAGAGAGCTCTTAAGTCAGGAACACTGAAGAAGACAATGAAAATGACAAATGTTTTACAAATTGTTTGATTTAGTTATGAGAAAGTTTTGATTTTCCAGGGTTATTAAACCTTGTGTGATCTAGGGAATACCACTACTACATGATGTACCATGATAAATGGGGTAGAGGGTCCAATAAGTTCTTGAGTGTTAGGGATATCACTATATTATATTCTTATATTACCTAAAGTGCCCACTATAGAGGCAGTAAGTGTGGGCTCACTTGAGCCAATTTCCTGGGTTCAAATTCCAGTCCTGTCACTTATATTAGGAGTGATCTTAGGCAAATTAATAATAATTCCTACTTCATATAGTTTTTGGAAGAATTAAATATAAAAGGGTGAAACCAGTGAATGGCACATTTTAAAATAGTAACTATTATGAATACTATTTTTGGTAAATTGCCTTGAAATTCTTCCCCTGTGCTTTAAACAAGCAAATCTAGTGAATGCCCCCTTACTGTTTGAGCATTTTACCCAAATCGTGGCTTGCTGTTGGAATAATACATGAATCAACTGAATTGGCTATTGGAAGGGCAAATCTAAAAAGCTCTTTGCGTCAGTGAATCTGGTCCCATCTCTCTTTCTAGCATCTGACAAAAAGATACCAGACCTGCTCCCCCACACACACACATACACACCTATTGCTGTCTTTAGGATTGCATTAATTGGGAAAGCACTAACATCTTGATAAATTTTATATTTTCATATATATATATATGAATATAGTATATTCCTCAATTTATATAGGTCTTCTTTAATTTATCTCATTATTATTTAGAGCTTTCTGTATACAATTTGGCATATCTTTTGGGAGATTTGTTTCTTTTGTATGTTTAGTACTTCTTTAAATAGTATCTTTTTTTCAGATTTCATCTTATGTTTGTCACTTGTATATAGAACTATAAGTAATTTTCATACAGTGCTTTGTATATAATAATCTTGGCAAACTTAGTTATCTTAGTTTATGTGAAGATTATCTTAGGTTTCCTAATACATAAAGACATCGTCTAGGAATATTTTTTTCCTTATTTTCCAGTCCTTATACCTTTTACTTTGTTTTCTTGTTTTATTGTACTAACTGTTAGCTCCAGTGCAATGTTGAATAGCGTTGGTGTTGGTGTGGGCATTTGTTTCTCATTCATAATCTCACAGGGAAACCTTTCAATATTTTATCCATAAGGAAGAAGTTTACTGAAGATGTTTGTAAATATGCTTTGTCAAATTAAGGAAGTTCCCTTTTTTTTCCTACTTTGCTAAGAATTTTTATCATGAATGAGAGTTGAATATTGTCAAACATATTTTTCTACCTTCACTGAAATATGTTTTTTTGTCTTTATTTTGTACATGTAGTAATTTCCTTTGATTTATTTTTAATTGTTAAACCAACCTTGAATTCCTAGACTAAATCTAATTTTGTGATATTATACAATCCTTTTATACATTATTGGATTTTATTAATTTTTTTTACATAGAATAATTGCAGCAGTGACCTTAAGTGAGATTGACTGATACTTTTCTATTCTTGAAATATCCTTATTGAGGCAAAGGTTATTCTGGACTCATAAAATAAGGCGGGGCATGTTCCCTCTTTATAAGTCCTCTGGAAGAGTTATTGGTGTCATTATTTCCTTAAGGTTATTATTGTCTTCCTTCTACTTTTTTGACATTAATTTGCTATTCTTATTCTAACCCTTTGAGATGGACATTTAGATGACCTATTTTCAACCTTTCTTCATTTTCAACATAAACATTTAAAACTCTACAATTTCCTCTAACTGTAGCTTTAGCTCTATACCAAAATTTGGGGCATGTGATATTTTCATCATTCAAATTATAGTAAAAAGTATTTTCCAATTTCCATTTTGATTTCTTCCCTGGCTAAGAAATGTATTGCTTCATTTCCAAATATATGAAGATTTTCTATTTCCCTTTGTTCATGATTTCTAGCCTGATTGCTTTGTGATCACAAAATAGTGAAATGAGCTTCAGTATAAAAATCTTTGTGTGGGATTTATACCTGTGTGAATATTTTTAATAATTTGACATACATTTATCATTCTATGTTCCCCCATCTATTTATGCAATTTAGTTTTCCACTCTAACTAATATGTTCTGTTTTTGTTGGGGGAGGGGCTAATTTGTATGACTGTTCTTTTCATATTCTCATTCTTTGTAATAGCTCTATAGTATTGCAGAGTATAAATTATTTATATATTTTCCTATTGATGATACTTGGGTTATTTCCTTTTTAACTACTCCAAACCATACTACAGTAGACATTCATGTACTGTCTTTGTACCCTTATGCAATGATATCTAAAAACTAAATTTCTTGCAATTGCTGGAGCAATTGTAGAGTATATTTATAACATTTTCATACATAATACAAAATCATCCTCATAAACGTTCTACTATAGAAAAGAGAAGTCAGGGATGAAGCTGCATGTATGTAGAAATTCAGAATATCAAAAAGTTAGCATGTTAAGATAGTGTAGGAAATTACTGACTATAAATTAATTTTCTTATGCGCTTTCCTAAATATTGTCCTCTGTGTAAGAAAATGAATTGGAAATCACTGAGAAACAAATTTAAAAGACCAGAAAGCATATAAAAGAGTATCTAGGGCCCGGCCATATAGTCCAGTGGATAGGGCGCTGGCATACCACATGGGAGGCCCCGGGTTCGGTTCCCGGGGACCTCTCCTAGCGGGCAGACCGCCTTGAGAATGGCAAGCCGCCATGGGCGGGCCAGAGCTGCCATGGGCAGGGCAAAAAGCTGTCACGGACAGGGCAAAGCCGCCACGGGCAGGGCAGATCGCCCACGAATGGAGCGCAGCCAGCCACCCGCGAACTAAAGCAGAGCCGGCCATGAAAGAAGCAGAAGCCGCCCACAAGCGGGGAAAGCCGCGCCTGCGCAGTGACTGGCCTCTGTGCGTCCCCGCAACGGGGGGGAGGGGAGATATGTAATAAAATAAAATAAATCTTTAAAAAAAAAAAAGACTATCTAAATCTGCTTGTAACATAAAGTAGTAAAAAATTTATATATATATATTATTATTGTATTTCTCAATGGGTGATGATTAAAACTATTAATTATACTCAGTCTTGACAAGAGAGTGAAACAACAAGGGTTCACTTATGCTATTGATGAAATTGTGAATATCCACACAAATTAGACAATCTCAGCCTCAATTTTCTCATCTGTAAAGTGGGGATAATACTTGGCAGAATTATTGTGAGACATTACAGTCTAAATATATGAGAAATGTAAGGACAATATCTGGCACATATTAAGTGTCTAGTAACTGTTATGAGCTGCTCCCCCCAAAAGAGCCCAACAACCCCACAAAAGCAAAAACAACACAAGCAAGAAGTCAACAGATAAAAATTTTTTTACATTTTTGTATTCCCAGCACAAAACAGAGTCAACAGACATTTCTGTAAGCAAAAATGAAGACAAGTAGAACACCTACTCTAAGCACTTGTGCCCCCACCCCCATCAGGGTGTTGGATTGGAAAAGCTTTTTTCTAAGACTCTGGAAGGATTTTTCCAGTACATTCAACTTCACATCACATGTTTGAGATCTACGTTTCCAATCAACTCAAAGCAGTTGCTAGATCCACT
Organism: Chaetophractus vellerosus; assembly: GCA_004027955.1. Taxonomy (NCBI): domain Eukaryota; kingdom Metazoa; phylum Chordata; class Mammalia; order Cingulata; family Chlamyphoridae; genus Chaetophractus; species Chaetophractus vellerosus. The sequence goes on from PVKH010014270.1 coordinate 9,690, forward strand.
GAAAGGAGCCAGGGCTCAGTGAAAATAATCTATGGTAAAATCATCTACTTTAGCTATGGTTGGTTTATAGCCAAATGCTTCCCTATCCATTTCAGGGCATTGTTAGAATTCTGGAGTAAAGGAGTCTGGAAATTCTAAATATAAGTAATTAGAAAGCACTAAAACACTGGAGCACTGTAATAATATCTTCTCTTTTCTAAGCATTTATTAGCCTCCACGTATTAACTGAGAGAGAAACATTGACTTGGAAGTGACCCTACCAACCCTTAGTTTTGATGCTCTCCATGCACAGAGCCATCCTGGCAAAGTCTTTTCTTAGGAACCGTCGGTACCAGGAAGGCAGCCTCATCACCATTCTGATAACTTAAATTGAGACTGGTCCTGCCACTGTCTCATCAAAAATGTTTTTATGGTTTTCCAGCGCCCAGTTTGGCAGACTTTTATCTCCAGGTTTTTTAAAGCAATGTTCCCAATGGACCTTTTTTGTTTGTATAGCTATGAAATAAACATGGCAGGATAAATATTATGGCAGCTCCTGAGCATTAGAGGAAATGATATCTATATGCTTGTTTGTCTACAGCACATTTAACTGGTCGGTCCCATTCCTTTCATCTCTGGCCTGTTTGATACTGGCTGTAGCCACCATCACTTTGTATTTCATCCCACTGCGGTACATCATTTTAATCTGGGGTAAGTTTGGCATCGTCCTTTTGCTAGCAACCGATTCCAGGTAAGAAACTCATTTTTTAAAGTGTGACTATAAACTTTAAATATGTTCTTATTGGCAATTAAATATGAGATTAAGAAAACGTATTTTGGGAACAAAACTTCCAAGATTTCCCTGAAAAAGCCAGTTGCATGAACTCATAGAATTTATATGCTTCTTACATAATTGTGATCAGATAAAAATGTGATTGGGCATGTTATTTCCCTTTGGGCCTTCACAATCATAAATATCCTTGAATAATATATTGCTGTGGCCCAATAACTTTCAGGAAACACGGTCGTTCAAACAGTGAACAAACACCTGCATCTTGCCCTTTATATTATATAAAGTAGATCTGGCCCCTGTCAGGTTGCTCCTGACACTTCATCTCTCCTTTAAGAAAAAAAAATAACTTAAATCCAGGAGCGGTGGCGGGAAAGGGGAGAAGGGCACTCTGTGACTCCCTGTCCAGTGCCTGAAAGGAGAGGAAGCTATTATTTAGCAGGGGAAATGAGCTGCCTGCCTCGAGTTTAATTGCTTCGGAAAATAGAAATAAAAATAGAAAACTTGAAATAAGATTCATGACTTGATTTAATACTCAAGCTTGCAATCGGACAAAATACAAACAGCTTTGTGAATATTTGCACCTGTGTCTGGGTGGGCTCTGGGGTGATGTAAGAAGAGTGCATTGCAGTACATTATTTGTGGGAGAAGCAGTCAAACTTTCTCCATAAGATTGTCCATCATGGGCTTCCATTACTTAGCTCCTATGACCGCTGCTGACTTCTCAACCCTCATCACGTCTAGGGATCTGCAGAGTTAGGATCTTCAGAGATGTCACAAAGATGGGAGATTTTGCACTGAGATTCATTCATCTCAAGACTATCCAGTTAAGGAAAAGCAGGGAGCCTGCAAACACTGTGGGAAAAGCTACAATCTTTCTAAAACCGTTAAATGTAGATCTTTTCAAAGAGAGTCCACAAAGGTGCAACCTGGTCACAAGGAAGGTCAAACCTGGGCATTCAGAAATGGGAAAGTAAAATTGCCATTCATGAAATTCACTAAGTGGTGTGATTTTGAGAAAACATATTCCATTCATTTTCTATTTTGTCCAGGAGTGGAAAGTCCCATAAAAAGAAGCCTCTCTCCTTTAAAGCAAGCCCAAGAAAAGAAAAGGATATTCTGACCCTTTTCAGAAATCGCTTTTAATACTTGGTAGCCTTTTAGAGGAGATCTTCTCATATTCATGCTTGTTTCTTGTTTGTCTGGGATTTGTTGTTGTTGTTGTTGTTAATTTTTTGCAACAACTCTTGCACATTGGTTCATATTTGATCCTTAAGAGAGAGAGTGGAGCTCCCCAGGACCCACAGATTAAGATGACATCTCTTGCAGAAGTGTTTCCTCAAATACCCTAATGCTCAATGTTATTTGTATAGACTGAGTATTCTCATTCCTTTTCCGTTTTTTAGTTTCCAAATCCATTCACTGATCTCATTTACAACTTAGATGTTCAGGTTGGGGTCAGACAAAAACAGTTTTAACATGATTCAAATTATAATCATTCAACCAGTGTTTTGTTCATTTTTAAGTAAGTGGACATTGATGACCATGGTCAGCTTGTTCAACACTGTTGTCCCATGATTTCTTTGCCATTCTTATACATACTTGATGTTCTTTTATGCATCTTTCCCTCCAGAAAAGTAGACTACTGCATTTCCTCCTTTGATCACCAATTTTGGAATTCTAAACCTCCCTTCTATTTGCCTACATCCCTTTGATTTCTGAATTTATCCTCCAAGATCTAGGAAATTTTCCAATATCGACTTTTTGCATCTAACCAATGAGACATTGTTCTACTTATCTTTCAACTTGTGGGTGAAGTTATTGAACATTCTGAAGTTTATTATGCTCTCCTGGTCAACAATAACCCTTTAAGCTTTATATCTATGTGTGGTTCTTTGGCTCTACCTTCCAGACATGGTTTTTTATTTATTGATGAGTTTACCATTGATAAGGTAGTCAAAAGCCTTGACAGTCACACATGATCTCTTGCCTCCTTTCATCATACAATACTTGCCATACCATCAAGGACTATGCTTTATAATTCTATTAAGACATTCTTTTTTTAAGATAAGTTCGTTATTAGTCAGTATGGACCAAGACATTCTTCTGCACATTTCTTATGTGACTGTATCCTCTGTAGAGACTTTCTCTTATAGAAGGAGATCATTTTATATGTCGTAAATTCCTAGTGTTCCTTTTATCTTTATTAAGGATCAGAAGAGATTTATTTTCTTAAGTAATTAACTCATCTTCATTGAGTCCTAAAACATGACTATGATCCTAAAATTATATGTTAAATGTTTTTCATCCTTTGGAGAAAAATTATTTAACTGTATGTGCTTTCTTTCCACATTATATATACTCGAGTATTATTTTTGTAAAAGTGATTTTTAGTATCAGGATTCTTTGATATAAACACATAAAAACAGCATTATTTCATAATGGCCATGTGGAATATTCCTTGACTCACCAAATTCATTGTGAGTTTTGTAAGTTAAGGTACATTTTTCCCTCTTCATATCTATAATTCCTAGTGCAGCTACAAGTAGATCTTTAATGAATACTGGAAAAATATTTTATGAGTAAGTGAGTTGGTAAGTTTAATACCCATAATCTACTGATATGACATTTTGTTGGGCCTGCCACCTCTCTGTTGTGAGACCCAATTTTTTTTTCAAGTTAAGTAAAAAAGTAGGTTTAAGAGCGAAATATGAAATTTCCTTTAGAAAAAATTATCTATTGGATTTTGGTCAATATTATGATATATGTAGTTCCACACCATACACATTTTCATTAAAAATGGTTAATCAACTCTGATCTGAGCCTCTTCTATTTTTCCAATGTACATATGAACTCCCAAAGTTAGATTTTGAGCTTCTTGCAAGAAGGCACCTTATTTAACTTTGTATCTCCATTTGATAGCACAGTATCTTTTATATGAAAAACTCTCATGTTTGGTAAATGAAAAAATGAATGAAAGAACCCTCTGCCTCTACCGCTCCAATGTATTGCAGGTGGGGCTACCTGCCAGTTGCTCATATAAATATCTGAGGAAATAGTGCTGTAATTCTCTTTCAAGTGGTTGGTCTCATATGGACATATGTGCAAAGCAGCCATGTGATTTTCCCTTTCTCCTGCCCCTGCAGGTCATGTTTCTTATTATAAGGCTCTTTCCACCCTACTGATCTAATCAATCTATGATCTGGAACAATTAAATGATAGTGTCTTCTTCCCCAAATGTTATTCCTTGGTTTTTGGATCCCACTTGTTTTATATTTTAACTAAAAAAAAATTGATTTCCACTGCCAGTAGACCTTCTGTTTGTGTATATTGTTAGATTAAATAATGTAAAGGTATGTACAGCATGGCACTGAATAAAGCCATAACTTCCAAATTTAGGTCTGTGATCACATGTCCAATAGTATAAAGACCCTTTCCCAGCACCCCTGCTTTGTCTTTTTAGCTTATTGGCATTAGCTGTAATGATGATTCCACACTGTTGAAGAAGTACAGTATTATCTTGCCTTTGCTGTCCAATGTGACTCTTCCAATGACCCAGGAAACTATATAGCACAGTTCTTTTTATTCCAATTTTAATATAAGCAGTGTGAAGTGCACTTGTTAAGTGATTTGTCTGAAATCACGTAGTTAATACATGAAGAAGCCAGTACTGGAACTCGGGTATTCCTGCCCACAACCCTCATCCTTTCCTCCCTGCCCACCGACCCTTTGAGATGACCTAGAAGTGTATCATCTCCACCTGATATTTCGCCTCACACAGTAGATGATATTGTGGAATTACTGAAATGTGTGAGTCTGCGACAGCTTAAAAAATAAGGTACGCTTTTCAGGCATGCAATCTGAGTTCCTTATAATTTTTGTTCTAAGTTTTTCAAACATAGTCTCAATGCATTGTAGACTTTCTGCCCTTATTGGTGCATTTGAGCTACTCTGCAGGTTTATAATCTTCTCAGTGACTAAGAATGCAGTGTTTTGATCGGTTGTGATATTATCCCTGCCTTGCTGTTCATTGTAAAGACTCCAGATGCGCACACTATATATAATTAACAATAGAAGATATATCTTTTCTCAATACGTCTTTGTCTGCCTTCATCATTTTGCCTTGTCTGTTTTCTTTTGCCAGAAAGCCCATGCTACAATTAAATGTCTTTAGAATAACACAGTGAGAGTATTTTAGTTGAAAGGAATTCTGGGGGAAATTTGAGCTAGAAACATGAAGCTTGCTGTGTAGGGAGAGGGAAGAAAGGAATAGTGCAGTTTTGACTTTAGGAAAGGGGGAAATCATTTGCAAGGAGCCTTCTCCCAGCCCAGTCATCAAGGACCATTTTCTCAAGGATATTGGCTGGGTCCCATTTGCAAAGCAGGCATCAATCTGACCCTCCAAATAAATGGCTGGAGGCTGGCACTATATCAGGTATAATGCCATGTAGGAAGTCCCATCCTTAGATGAGAGCAAAATAATATTTAATGAAAGGAGAAAAACACGAATGCTTTCACACATTCCCAGCTGTCCAGCTGTTAAATGTTACCTTGACTTCGGAGTAGGAGCCATTCAGCAAACACCTACTCTGTGAGTTCATTCAGCATCACTGGGACTGAAACAATCCTTGTTAAATAAGCACTCTGTGGCACCGCTGCAGAAGACTGCCTAGTCCTTTTGCTTCTAAAACTCATCACGACAAAAGGGTTGACATTTGGTAAATTAAAAAAAAAGAAAGAAAGAAAAGACCACAGCTTACGAGCTCTGGATACAGGCCAAGGAGCGACGAGGAGCAGAGCAGAAAAAAAGGTGGTTGAGTGGGGTTCCCTTGAAAAGAGGACATGGTGGGCAGAGCACGGTCGGGCATGTCGCTGAGCCCAGAGTGCAGCCACCTAAGTGGGAAACTCTGCAGCATGTTGACATCTTAAACGTTAACACTCCTTCTAATTATCCTCATCCCCATCCTAAATTAGCATGTCCTCCATTGCCCAGACAAACCCACGCGCCAGTGTTGCGGTCCATAAATCAAGTTAGCAACCATAGTAAGATAATTTTCCAATAATAACTTTTCACAGTTTCCTGCAGCATCAAAGTACAATCAACATGTCAAGTTCTGTTCTGCAGTGAGAGGAGAGAAACCTGTGAAAATGAGTTGGAAGGGGGTGGTGGGGCTGGTGGTGGTAGATAGGTTTCTGCAGTTTCTTTTTAACAACAAAAAAACAACTCCCGCCCTCCACCTCCCACTGCTGCGTTTGGTCGGAAGCCTCCAAGCAGGGACTTGTTTGAGCTAATGAAGGCCTTTTCCCATCTGGGACATTTGTTTTCATAGCAGAGGATGCTGTTAATCAGCGTATTCCAAAAAGGCCAATGAGCTCCACAGTTTCAGCCCGTGTTTCTGCCGCCCTGCTGCTGGGATTGTAATAGGATTTTCACAGCTCAAGAAGGCAGAGCCCCTCTTCTCCAGCACCCCTTCCTTCCTTCAAGGAAAGGCATTTGTGAATGATTCCACATGACAGCAACATGTGCAAGGCTTGAGGTCTAGTAATTGTTTTCACACTAATTTTTACTTGTGAATCACCCCCCCACACACACACACACACACATCAGACAAGGTTTAAAGAGGAATGAATGAATGAATGAACAAATGAACGAATGAATAAAACAAAAGTGCCCTTGGTGCTTCTGTTTTTCAGGCATAAATAAATTTACTAAGAAGCTTCGAAATCCCTATTCCATCGACAATAATGAGCTGCTAGACTTCCTCTCCAGGGTACCATCCGATGTTCAAAAGGTATGTAATGAGTGACCACAACCAACAGGGGCCCCAGCACCGAAGCCTGGCCGGCCAGGCTGGGGAGCACAAAGCTATGCTGTGTGAGCAATTGAGATATCGAATCAGAAAATCCTTAAAGAGACCTCACTGGCAGGGAGGTGGCAAGAAAAACCTTTGTCCAAAGCATGAGATGATTGGGGGAAATTATCCTGAAAAAAGAGCTACTTAGGAATGCTCTGGAACTCATACTGCGCTGCCACAGTGCAGAGATGTCTGCCACGTTTTTGATTGCTTGCCTCCCTAAAGAGGATA